>VDFB02385933.1:0-21830 GCA_007258455.2 Sequoia sempervirens | reverse complement strand
GTCAAGAAGGAGAAACATAAAACCGGTTTTGGAGGTGACTTCCCTCTTGGGATTGGCGTGGATGTGATGTGTCCTTCCATTCAATCGGCTCATACTGCGGGTGAGGAATTGGCAGCCTATGGATTCTCTTTCCATTCAAAGAGAATGAATTTTGACATCACCGGAGGGGCACAGAAAAGGGCTACCCGGGAATACAGGCACAAGGAGGACTTGGAAGACTACTGGGTCAACATCAAGGATGACCTTGATGCACGAAGGAAAAGGTATTCCCGGCTGCCAGTGGAGGCAATTAGGCAGTACAATGTGAAGCTGATTCCAGATCAGCTGGAGGATGATGGAAAATTGGTCCAGGACCATGTCTATGAGCCCATCAAGGATAGGTCAGTGGCGGATATTGACTGGAATGAGCCCGAGGTGACAGAGTTGGAGGACTTAATGGCTCCGGTGCTAAAATATACCTTTGCTTGGATCAAGCATGAGGTCTGGGTGTTGGAAAATGCCAATGTTCCCCTCACTTTCGACCTGATGGGGAATCTCAACCCCATGTCCACTTCAGAGGAATCCGGGGAAGAGGACCCCAAAGGGAAAGCAGCCAAAGCCTCTCCTTTCAAAATCAAGGTCAGAAGCCCTAAGGGGACTCAACCTGCAGCGAAAAGGAAACCTATCGGCAAACGCAGGTGGAAGACCCTGACTATCAGCAGGTCTTCGGACGAGGAGGAGGTGGAGAAAGCTGAGGAGGAGGATGTTCCTCCACCGCCCAAGAAGGCCAGAACTACAAGGGTGGCGAAAAAGAAAGGCCAAACGACTTCGGAAGATGAGCCTCCGGTTGTGGATGTAGAAAGTTCCGGAGGGGAGAAGACCAAAGTATACACCAGAAGATCCAGAACTCCGTCCCCAAAGGATGCTACACAGCCAAAGGTTTCTTCTCCAATATCACCAGCCACTGAACAGGACAAGCCTGTCTCTCCTCCGCAGGGTGTAACAGAACCGGTAAATCCGGATGAGCAGGAAATCAGCGGAGAAGCAGAGCCGTTTGAGGAAGGGGCATTATTCAGTGAGGCTGCCGGGCTCGAGGTAGAGACAGAAGAAGGGCACACTTCTCCCTTGGTGCAATACGAGGACTCTCCAGAGAGTGAGAAGGGCCGCGGATCTCCAGAACCAGAGAAGAGCATCCCCGCTGGAACTCCATCGCCGGTGCTTCCTGAGTTGCGATTTGAGGAGATGGACCAAGGTGAACACCCCCCAGAGAAGGATGATGACAAGGCAACAGAAGAAGGAGAAGTCGAGGTGGCAGTAACAGAAGAGGAGAAAGCCACAGAAGACCCGGGGAAAACTGGCACAGAAGGAATCCGGACGGACCCTGTAGCCCCGGACTGGTTAGAAAAAGAAATAGCAAGGAAGAAACAGGTGATAGTAGAAGACACTCCTCTCGACTGGGATGCAATGTTATCTCAGATTGGAAAAGGGAAAAAGAGGAAGGCAGCTAAGATAATTTCCCGGGTGGAAAGGGATGAGGTGCATAACCGTGTAGTACACATCGCCACCCCTGCTGCAGATAAAACAAGGGAGGAGGTAATAGGCCAGGATTACAGTGTCCAAACCATTAACCTTGGGCCAGCTTCCCTAGAACAAGACATTGAGAAATTCGAGGGGTCAAGTGCTGTGATTCTGGATAGGTTGAGGAAGGAGACTCAGACAAAGAGGGAATTGAAAAGGGAAAATGAAAGGTTGAGGAAAAGCTTAGAAGAGGTCATGAAACCTCTACAGTCCCTCCATCCGTCCTCCTCTTCTACTCCCGGATTTTTGCCGAAAGAAACAATTTCTGGTATAGAGAAGATGAAGGCTTCCACACAAGCTGCCATGGACTGGTTGATGAGTGTTCGGACACAAGGAGATGAAGCTATTAAGGAGATCCTGTCAGTTGGCAAGGATGCAGTCCAAAGAAAAGAGCTAATGGAAAGTATCCTTTCTCAGGATATGAATGATGTCGATTCTCTGTTGCAGAAGACAAAGGTTATTCTGGGACATGGCAGGGAACAATTGGGCAAGGATGGAATTCTTCCCTCTTCCAGGTTGGATGAACCGTGGGAATGGTTCGAAGCATTACAGATCAGGCAGGGAGCCCTGAAAAAGATAAAGAAACGAAGAAAAGCCATTGATGCCGACCTTACTGCAATCTATGATGGTTGCATTGCATTTTTTGAAGTGATGACAGGGAGGAATAAGATAGCTCCCAAGTACCTGAGTTTGGATCAATTGAAGGAATGGTGGCATGAGGTTTATGCCCCGGATTCTGATGAGGTTGTCACTGGCCATATGCTTGATGATGCGGCTACATATTTGGCAGTGATAGATAGATACCTAACCAGCAGAAAGGATTGGAAGGGGACCATTGAGCGGTCCAATGAGGGGATTGAGTCAATTAAATGCCGGCTCAAAGTTTTGCCGTTACCACCTGTTGCTGAGTTGGAAGGAGTTTTCTTGAGGGTCCAAGGGTCACCAGCGCGAAGAAAGGACAAGGGAAGCAGCGGTTAATGTTTATCTCGAGATTTGTGCTTCCCTATTATCATAGGGCATGCATTGGACCGGATTTCCTTGGGGATTGTGCCTTGGCCGACTTGGATGATGGCATTAAATGTGTGCCTTAGTTTGTTTCCCTGGCCGACCTGTTTTGGCGGTTTTGTTATTATCTTTATTGTAAAATGTTTGGCTGGGCCGACATGTTCTGGGATTAATTGGTTAAATAGGCATTTTTTGCCTGATTGTAACAGAGGAGAAGATTTTGATAGTAGAGATTAGCAAGAGCAATAGTTAGAGTTTTAGAATTTCTTAAAGCAGATATCATATTCAGAACAGTTGAATTGTTGCAGCATTGGGTGATTAATACAATTGGAGACATTGTGGTTTTCCTGGTGGAATCCTTTGTGTTATCTCATCTTGCATGGTTCTTTTGTTCTATCTTTCACATTGCTTGAAGATCTAGGGTTTATTATTTAGAACTAAATTAGTTTAGTTAGATGAATGGTGTATGTGATTTCATATTTGGAACGTTAGTAGCTATCTTTGGTCTACACTCCCAGTAACTATCTGATTGTAGTAGGCTGGTGAAGTCAACCTGGACCATATATATTCAAATGTGCTTAAGTTCGGTTGTAGATGCAAGTCTATGATTTGAAAATTTATACTCCTCAGAAGATTGCACTGTTCTTGTAGAGATTGCCTTGTGGGTCGAACAGGGATTGGTTATTTGAGATAGGTCCATTCCAAATATATGTCATTTGCATTGCTTGTCTGTTCAATAATTTAGATTTTATTACCTTCCCTGCACCCCTATCTTTTGCAATTTCTTTGTTATTCGGTTAGATTTAGGCTTCAAGACCATCATATTGTTAGATCTGGTAAATGGAAAAGGTTTAGCTTGCTTGTAGTAAGGTCCGATTGTGATTACCAGCAATTTCACATTTCATCTGAGTTGTTTTACGCATTGTTATGACCTAACACCCGAGAGACCTTGGGGTGATTTTCAGTAAGTCATTATTGGAGATTACCTTTCAAGAGAGATAGGATTTTGTATTCTGTCTGAGTTGTTGCTGTGCAGAAAACACCATCAACACTACCCTTACTAATAGGACCTAAAGCTTTGGAGGTAAAATTTTCAATCATTTCACAATCTAACCAATGTTTTTTATGGCTAAGCCACCCTTGGCTTTGCTCAATGAAAGCAGTCCCATCAATTGTTCATAGGTGTTTGAAGTTTCCACGTGACAATGAGATAGTCACCATACATCATAGTGGCTTTAATCCTTTATCTTTGAAAGGTATTTTTCCTTTAGAAGCCTTTTGGCCTACACCCATGGAACCCATCACCCCTTGAAATCACTTATTTTTTATTGCTTATCAAAAATTTAAAGCCAAAAAGATAGACAAATTATCTCTTCATAACACATCCCCATCCACTTCCACACCTCCTATCATAGATAAAACCATGCTTCAACCTGAGTCTGACATTGAGAAAAACGTACAACCTCCTAAACAACCACCCTTAGATACTTCCCCACCATCATTCGAATGACCAAGAGAAAATGAAACCACTCCTATCATGCCTCCTCACCTTAAACAAGTGCATCAAGCCAAAGAGAAAGTGGTTGCCTTGTCTTCTTCCCTCTTTCGGAAATAGAACAACCTATGTTGACTCAATCTGCTCTTACACCTCAACAACTCCAAAACTAAATAAAATGAAACTACAATGCTAGGGAACGTAGGTGTCATTGTCATCTCCTTGCTTGTCAATATCGCATGGAAGAAGATAAAGAAAATCAACATCCACCCTCCACAAAAGTGATAGATGACAGTCCTTCTTCTCCTGACCTGCCACAGAATAGTCCAGTACAACAATCACAACAAAATGAACCAATCCAATAGCCATAGCTTTTGATACATCCATCACTAGAAATCATTCTTCATCCTCCCCTTATCATTAATCTTGATGATGATGATGATGATGATGTGACGATAGAAAAAATATATGAAGAAGTACATAATGACTTAAATTCTGTATTTTCATTTACGATGAGCTTACATGATAAATCCTCTCCACCAAGTGAAGAACCTGGTACAAATCCTAGTTCAACGCTTGCAATTATGCCTTTGGATAGTCAACCACCTTTACATTATACTGAACATGATTGGGAGGTAGATGAACTGTTAGATGGTTGACATTCACCTAACTAGCCTTTTCGCTTTTTCCCTTTTTCTTTTTTTCCTTTTTGTTTTCCTTTCTATGTGTGTATCGTGTTTCCCCTGTATCGTGTGTTTGATGTTTCCTCTCTTTGTACACTTCTTCTATTTTTACCTCTATTCTTTTATTTGTTGTGCATCTTCACTTTTTTTTTCTTTCTTTTTGTTTTTTCCTTTTGGGGATGACGCAAAGTTTAGAGAAATCTTATGTCTCTTCCATGTTGACCCAAAACGTCATTTTTTTATTTTTCACTTTCATTTTTTGTTTTCCTTTTGGGGATGATGCAAAGCGTAGAGACACCCTATGTCTCTTCCATGTTGAGCCACAAGGTGCATGCCTCTTTCTCTTTTTGTTTTGTGTTCTCCTTTTGGGATGATGCAAGGAATTAAGACTAAAATGTCTCCTTCATGTTGACCCAAAAAAAAATTCATTTTCTGTTACCTTTTCATTTTCCATCATTTCACTTGTGTTCTCCTTTTAGGGACAATGCAAAGCATCAAGACTACAATGTCTCTTCCATGCTGACCCAAAATGGAATTTATTTTCCTTTTTTTTGCTCTCTTTGTGTCATTCTTCTAGTTCTATGTGCTTTTAGTAATGATAATAGTTTCATGCTCTTTCATAAACACATTGCACAAACGATCATACTAACCCCAAATCCATAGATCCCTTATGTGCTTGGTATGATTTCTTTTCTAGGGGGTAGCTCCCTTTTCTTTTCTTTTCATTTTCCTTAACATGATTTAGCCTTATTTAGAAACATATGACTTGGAATAGGTCTTTCCAAGTTGTGGATGTGTTTGTCACTTTATGGATGACATTGGGTGTGATTTCTTTCATAATTGTGATCTATCTTAGCATATTACATTCCTCTTGGTGGCTTGATGTGAAGTACTACATCCCCTAAGTTGTGAATATACTATTCTTTGATTGGTTCTCTCTTGGAGACATTATACACAATGTTCCCTAAGTGATTGATCTTTCATGAAATAAACAAGACTCTTTTGAACATCCTTTACATTTTATATTTTTTCCTTTTGCTACCTTGCATAGTGCAACTTGCATGCCTGTGGTACCTTTCTTTTTGCTCATGACATTTTTTTTTGTGGCACCTTGTTAAAGTTATTAGTGGGTATAACTTTAATATGGTTGAGTAGGAAGCACACCTAGTGGCATGACTTTTCCCCATAGCCACCTTTGTGTTTGTGAGCACATACCAACTAGAGTATGTATCTTACCTTTTGGGATTTCTCACCCCATAGAAAAATAGTTCTATTTCCCCAGAGTGAGTACATTTGGCCCTTCTCACCCTGAGGACAACCTAAAGTTTCATGGCCCCAAAGTGAGTACACATTCTCTTTTTCAAGCAATCATCATAGTTCTAATCCGCAACTAGTTGGAATGACGATCAAAGCTTCATCCAATTCATCTCAACACTTATGTGTTCCTTTGTTCTTATGTCTAGTTTTCCATGGGATCTTCAACCTAGGGGCTTGAACATCCCTCTTGATCATTGCAATTCCATCTTGCTAACATAGAGTGTATTCAAACCCTGCTCTTGATGTTCATGGTTACTTTTGTGTGAGTTTGAAGCAAATTCATCCTCTCACTAAAGTGGGGGCTAAATGTGTCGTAGAAAAATGACCCCTTGTCATTTTCATGGCCATTTAGGTCTTGTTTCATGGTGTTTGTCTATTTTGCTTTGATTTTATGTTGCAAAATGGCTTGAACATGCTTATTTAGGTACTAAAATTCAAAGAACGATGTCTTGTGAAGTTTTTGTGAAGTGTTGTAAGACATTTCTACACTCTTCTAGACTCTATTAATTACAATTCACCTAAAAATCACCTTTTTATTCATTAAAAAGTCCTATTTTAAAGTCTTGTAACAATCTTTCACACTTTTCTAGGCACATATTCACTATTTATCCCTTTCTCATGCTTTCTTTGGCCCCTTCATGCTCTCATATGCTTAATTAAGTGTATTTTTTAGTATTATCCCGACAAACAACATTAAATACAATATATTTCCCAACACCCATTTTCAGGTCATAGGTGGGACCCATTTGCCATGGGTGTCAAATAAGTCCCCCTTGGCCCCAAATTCAAAATTTTTCTTTCGGTATTTTATTGAAAAACACTTGATGTTGGCCTATGATAAGGTATGGATGGGTAACTAAGGCACAAGTGTGTATAAATAATTTATTTTCACCTCATTTCAACCCCCATTCATCAAGTTCACTTATTCACCTATTCATTCAAGCATTCAAGCATTTTACAACATCTTTTCAAGAAATTTGATAACATTACTTCAGACTTGCATCATCTAGGGTTTGTAAGTTGATAACATTTTCATGTTGTTATTTTATCATTCCTTTGCATTTCATTATTTTATTAAGGGTTTGTTTACCAAAAGTGAGGTTTGACCAAGGCAAGCCCCTATTCACTAACCCTAAACCATTTTCCCCCTATTGCATGTTCGTTTGCAGCCCTTTGTATGTAGATTTAACAATCTTTTTGGTGTTAAAGATTGCTTTATAAGTCAACTAGGTGCTTCAAGTCAACTCAAGTCTATTTCAAGCTTGGACAAGGTTTTTGTCTATTTCCTGCAGAATTGACTTTAGCAACCAAACAAGTAGTGATTTCTAGATCTAGCATTGCAGATTTGTCTCCAAATTTTTTAGAAATTTGGGAGAGGACTGATTTTCCACCTGTGGTGAATGAGTCCCATCTTAGGACTGAAAATCTGATTTTTTTCAGATTCTAGATCACAATAGATAGAAACGTGTTCCAGACAGTTTTTCAGCAAGAGGAGGACTGATTGACCACCCTGGGCGAATGAGTCCCACCATGTAAAATTAGTGATTTCAGTGAGCATCCACAACGTTCCAAATTCATCATACTTCACCCAGGTGGACTTTGATTTAACTTATTTCTTTTTGTTCTACATTTTTTTTTCATTTACTTCATTGTTTGCTTATCACAATGTGTTTTCAAACATAGCTTTAATTTCACTTTTTGCATTCATTTTCATTCATTAAGATCAGTCAATTGCATTTAGTTAACTTAATTTAGGTTAGAAAACATTGCACATAACATAATTTGAGTGAACCATTATCATTTTTGCTCCTATCTCTCTCCTTTTAGGTGAAAAACACTAGAAGAGAAAGAGTAGCACATAGGAGCCAAAAATCGATGGTTCACCGATGACCAAACATAATATTTCATTTTTCAAAACCAGTGAAACTACAAAAAATGATGTGATGAATGTTGATATAGATGATGAACATAATGATCCTATTCCAAATGATATCAGTGTCAATCCTATGGATGAAATTGTAGGAGTGATAGATTTCATCCCTCGTAAGGGCCGACCTAAGAGTCCTCTTGATATTGCTTTCTCCTCTAAGGATATAATTAACCATGAACTTGATGGTACTCTCTACATAGCCAACCATATCTATGACAAGCCCACTAATGAGATATTAATAGATCCTACCTGCGTAGAGAATGTAATCGTTGAGGAGCTCTTACTCTTACATGAACTTTATCACGATGACTATGATAAACCAAAAGCATGGATCAAGATGCATAATGGATTTGCATGCCCTACGATAGGATCAGTCACCCTAAAATTACAAATAGGACCAAAAACATTAGATTTCACATTCTCCATCATCTCACAGTTGGACCAATTTCGTTTGAGGCTAGGCCATCCATGGCTTTTCTCAATGAAAGTCATCCATTCGATTGTGCACAAATGCTTAAAGTTTCAATTTAACAATGAAATATTCATCATTCACCATAGTGGCTTTAACCCCTTGTCTTCCAGAGGAAAATTTTCCTTAGAAGCCTTTTGACTTGAGCCCATGGAACATATCAAGCAACGAGAAGTTTTCTTTATCATATCTTACTAAAAATTCAAAGCAAAGAAGATAGCAGAATTATCCCTCTGAAACATATCCCCCTCTACTTCCACACCTCCCATCCTTGATGAAACCATGCTTGAACCTAAACGAGAACCAAAAAATAAAGAAAAACCAAAAATAGAAACTTCACCTACGTTGTCCAAAAGACCAAGAGACAATGAAAGCAACCTCATCACACCACCTAGAATAAAACAAGATTATAATTTAAAATAGAAATTGGATGAACAACCTCCTATGGTTTGTTTTGTTCCTCTCCTTAGGGAAGAAAAGAAACCTATGGTTGATCAACCCGCTCCTTCACAAACACAACCTGAAAACAAAACCAAAAGAAATAGAGGTGCTAGAGAGTGTAGGCGTAGACATCATGCTCTTGCTCACAGGTTACATGAAGAGTTAAACAACAAAAATAAAAATACGAACTTGATTGTAGCAATTCATGATGACCATCCTCCCTAACCAAAATAGAATGACCAAATACAAGAATCACAACAAGAGATGAACTCTTTGATGTGCATTATCATTCATCCTCATGTTGTGATTAATTTGCATGATGATGATGAGACTATTAAAATTGACGAATAGGTGCATAATGAATTGAACACATTATTTTCCTCTTCTATGAGCTTAACTAAGAAATATCCTATGCAGAGTGATGAACCTGGAACTTCTCCTAGTTTGGCACTTTTCCTTGTCCCTTTAGCTACCTATCCTCCTTCACTATACAATGAACATGATTGGGAGGCAGATGACTTGCTCAATGGTTGACTCACATTTTCCTTACTAGTATTTTTCATTTGTTTTTTCTTCTTTATTTTTATTTTGTGTGATTGCACATGCGTTGTGATCCCTTGTGATGTTATATTTGATGTTCTCTCTCTTTGTGACATTCCTCTATTTGTACCTTCATTATTCTCTATGTTGTGCATCACTTTTGTCTTTTTATCTTTCTCTTTTTCTTGTGTTTTCCTTCCGAGGATGACACAAGGCATTGAGACATTCAGGTCTCCTTCATGTTGACCTAAAAGGTTTTCTTTTTCTTTTCCTTTTCATTTTTATCTCTCTTTTTCTTGTGTTTTCCTTTTGGGGATGATGTAAGGCATTCAGACATTCATATCTACTTCATGTTGACTCGAAAGATTTTTCTTTTTCTTTCAGCTTTTCTTTGTCATTTGTATTGTGTTTTCCTTTTGGGATGATCCAAGGCATTGAGACACCTTATGTCTCTTCCATGTTGACCCAAATGGATCTTTCTTTTTCTTTTTTTCACTCTCTTTGTGTCATTCTTCCAGTTCTGTATATTTGGGGGATGATGGCAATTCCAAGCTCTCTTAAAACAATGTAGCAAAGAACATACTGACCCCAGATCCACAGATCCCTTATGTGTTTGGTGTTTTCATTTTGGGGGCAACCCATTTCTTATCTTTTCTTTTTCTTTTACACGACATAGCTTTACGTGGACACATATGACCTGGCCGAGGGCTTTCCAAGTTGGCTCTCATGTCTTCTTTCTTGTTAGCATTTTTATTTGCTACTTTAAAGAAATTTCTCACAGCATGGTGTTTAGCAATTCATTTAAAGTAAGGGCATACGTTGACATTATTCTTTTGCATTTTTCCTTTTCATGGTTCTTAGAGTAGCCTTATTACTTCATACGATGTATTTTCTGCTTTGTGGATGACATTGGGTGTGATGTCCTTCATTAGAATGATCTATCTTAGCATATTACATTCC
This sequence comes from Sequoia sempervirens, assembly GCA_007258455.2. Classification (NCBI taxonomy): domain Eukaryota; kingdom Viridiplantae; phylum Streptophyta; class Pinopsida; order Cupressales; family Cupressaceae; genus Sequoia; species Sequoia sempervirens. The sequence continues at coordinate 11,433 of VDFB02385933.1, read as the reverse complement.
TCTTAGTGGTTTGATGCGACACACTGCATCCCCTAAGTTGTGAATCTTCTATTCTTTGATCAATCCTCTCTAGATCCTAGGGGCTTGATCAGCCCTCTTGATCATTTTCATCCCATCTTGATAGAATTGGTTCAATGGAACCCCTCTTGATGCATGTTGGTCTACTTTAGTGTGAGTTTGAACCAAGTTCATCCTCTCACTAAAGTGGGGGCTAAATGTGGATACTGAAAAAGTAACCCTTCTACATTTTTGTCTCGTTTGGGGCCTCCTTGTGATTTTGGCTTAACTTTTCCTTCATTTATTGTTGTAATGTGGATAACACATTCACATTAGGTTTTGGGCCCTTGTGAACTAAAATGATTTAAATGGTACCATACTTAAGTGTTGTTACAAACTTTCACACATTTCTAGGGTCTTGTTAATAAAATAACCTCTTTTTCATCATTTACCAAGCCTTATTTCAAAGTGTTGTAAAGTGTTGTAACACACTTTCACACTTTCCTATGTTTTTCATTAATAATTTGTCTTTCTTATCCTTTAATTGGCCCCATTTTGCATCCATGGGCCTTATTTATGTGTATTATTTAGAATAATCCTGACAAATATCATTTAAAGCATTAAAATCCTGAAACCCACCTTAAATGCCTAAGGTGGGACTCATTCGCCATTCTGGGTGAATGAGTCCCCTTAACTGGGACCCATTCACCCAAGGTGGTGAATGAGTCCCCTTTAACTCAAAATTCAAATTTAATTCAAAATTCTGACGAGTTTTTATTCTCCAAGATCTAAGGTCGGCTTGTGATGTAATTTTGGGAATTATTACATAAATTGAGTATAAATACAAGCTTCTTTCTCTCATTTTCATACCTAGTGAAACATAGAGTTTTGGCACCCACTTCCTTTCTAGCTCTCCTAGGGTTTTTCACCTAGAAGGAGAAAGATTGGCCAAAGATGCCTATGTTACATCCAAAGTCAATGCAATATGGATAAAATAAGGATGCAATATACCTATATATAATGCTTAAATGCAAGAAATGAATGAGATTGATTGACTAATTAGTATAAACTAAAGGAAAACAACTTGTTTGAAAACACATTGTGTATTAAAAAATCACCTAAAAATGAATGGAAAACTACAACAGAAATTAACCATATTGAAAGTGGGCACCTAAGATATGGATGAGGACTGGAGATAATTTATGTAATGTTTTTTATGCTAAAATTTAGGCCTAGAGGGACTCATTTTCCATTTTGGGCAAATCACTTCCAATTCTACCAAATTGTATCAGAACCCATTTCTAACAAAAGGGTACTAAAAAATGCAAAAAACTAAAAATTTACCTTGGAGTGGGAGTCATTTTCAACTCATGACAAATGAGTCTAGCTTTTAATTTCTAAATTTTCAAAGATGGATTCTGAAGCTTGTGATCTACACTTTGATGCCCTATAGCTGTCTACTTCTGAAACTATAATTTACCCGTCTAAAAATGGATTTTTGTTGATATTTTTACTTGATGAATGAAGAGAAGACTTGAGCAGCCTTGGAAAATTATCTTCAATGTTTTCCAAGCATACAAAGGACCTAAATTTGTAAACACATAAGAAAAAGATGGGAAATGTTAATTGTTAGGGCATAGGGGTTTCCCTTGGTCAAACTTCATTTAGGTAATTAAACCAAAATGATGAAAGAATGGAATGAAACATGTAATAATGGAATATATTACCTTTCCATGATGATTGATCTTGAAAGTTTGCAACATAACATGTAGAATCTGCCCTTGGATGTCTTAGGAAGCTAAATTGATGTCTTGCAATGTAAATTCCCTAGCTTGCTTGACTTGCGATAAAAGATAGATGATGAATGAATGATGTGAATGTGTTAATGGATGAATAGATGTGAAAATGAGTTTAGAGAGGTGCTTTTATAGGAAATTCACCTTATTTCCTCATTTATTAGATCCTTAATTCTGACATGCAGTAAAATTGAACTTAAACCCTAATTTTTTCCCACTCAAAACCCTGAAAATGGCTAATGGAAAATGGGTCCCACAAGGGCCATTTTTGTTAGCTATAATTATGAGAATTAATAAAATTAGGCTTATATGATGACAATGTCTATTATCTGTTCAAATTATTCCTTGGGATGCATAATATGGGTTAACAGGAGCCTATTAGTGATGATGTAAATGCCAATTAGGGCTTGGGACACAAAATTAAATGTGAAAGTGTGATTAAGTACACTTTACAACACTAAAATGAGGTCCACATAGCCTAGAAAGGTACAAAAACCACTATGAATGTGCAAGACACATTGCAACACTAGTTTATCATTAAGTTTATTTAAAAAACCTTCTAGATTGATGTGATAATGTTATTAAGCACATTTTATAATGTTGAAATAGGGAGAAATGAGTTCATTAGGTATAGAAAAGCATGAAAGTCCTTTACAAGATTCTACAACACTTTTACAAGATGTCGTTAAAAGCATTTTATTTAATTTGCAAAGGTCTGAGACCTAGTGTGTATGCATAAAATTCCTCACAACACTAGACTAATACCTCTTTAAGTTCAATTCATCATGAATTAATCCCATGTCAAGCAAAGGGTACTTTTTTCTACGACACACCTAGCATTTAAATATTCATGCATATAGTTTACAAGAGAATTTGAGCATTCATGAGATCATTCAAGGAATTTCAAGGGTAGATTATGAAGCAATAAAGAGCATTTTAAAGTGTCATTCATCATGTCAAAGATTATTTGCATCATGTTGTTTTAGAGCTAACAATTGTGGTGTAGGATTTGTAAGCAGTATATTCAACATCAAGCTAGAGTTAAATTCCACATCCATTAGAGCCATTATTTACATGATTACAACATCTTATTGCAAGACTTTAGTGAGTTGTAGCATTGTATTTTCTTCATTCATCATTCTCTATTCTATTTCATTCTATTTCAAGGGTTTAATTACCAACAAAGGGTTAGACCAAGGAAAACCCCTATTCACTAACCCCACAACATTTTCCCCTCTTCTTGTATGTGATTTCCAAGGCTAGGTTGAAGATTTACCATGTTAGGATTGGAAAATTGATCAAAGCAAGTCACAGTTGTCAAAGTTCTAAGAGAAACTTGAAGAAGATCTACAGGTTAAATTTTGTAGTTTTGGACTTGGATCTTAATCAAGAATGGAAAAGAAAAATGAGGGCTACAGTTTCCTATTTTGAATTTCCAAAAATTTAGAAGTGGACTGATTCACCACTATTGGCAAATGAATCCCACTTCCCAGGCCTAAACAGAAATTTTGTAGATCTAAGTACCCATTTGTTTGAAACTTGTTCTAACACAGTCTTCCCAAAATTGGACTAATTTTCCCAGCTTGGCATATGAGTCCTAGTTGGCATCAATAGTGAATTATTTAGGATTCTAGGGATTCATCCTACCTTCTTCAACTTCCTAGGTGCACATTTCTAGTTTCATAATTTTCTGTTACATTCTATTTGCATTTCTAGGTCTTTTTACATATATCACACTGTGTTTCCAAACATTTTGTATTTTCCTAGTTTACACTTGGTGGTGAACCCCTTTTTGTATCCATCATCTCCAAGGATTCCTTATAGTCAGATCTCTCAAATTCTTCATTGGGTTGAGATCTCTAAGGTATTATTAAATGTGAACATGGTGAAATCAAATCCCTCTCCTTGTATCCATTCTATGGACAAGGAAGTGAAGCATCCATTTCCAGTGTCCACACTTTGTAAGGATTATTTGTCTTACAAAATTTATATGGCCTTTTGGGTCAAAGACCCTTTCCCCTTTGAATTTTAAAGAATATCTTCTTTTCAAATAATCTTTCAATTCTTCCAATGTGTTAGACCCAATAGATAATTCTCCACACACTGTTAGGTTAGGAAGAAATGTGCCTTTCTTCTACCTATGCATTACCTCCTTCTCCATCAATAGAATATTCCACATGAATTCCAAGAGGGCTATCTAGAAAGGGAGAAATTTGGGTAAGACATGTGGAGCCTGAGGACATGCATACAGTCTTATCATTGTGTGATCTGGCAAGAAGAACAAATCACCAAAATTATGTGTGTTCCCTTGGTTAGGCCTCAAGGCCAAGGGTCTCAATAGCTCTCTTATCACTATATGAAGTCTTGGTGACTCATGCCTAAGAATAACCATAATTCTCAACTACAAAGTCATCATGAAAAATTACATTGTCACTTTTGCTACATCTACTATCCCATATATAACACCAATTGTGCACTAGCAACTGATTACCCTATTGCTAAACCATTCCCAAATGCATCCTTTGGGTCTATTTATCATTTTTCTGATATAAAATTAAGTGACACAATAAAGAGTAGCATCAAAATGGGATACAGGCTTTGTCTTCTCTTACTTGTAAAATCCCTTCATGTAATTCCTTCTTAATTATTGAAGCAAAATCAAATTCAACATTCACTTCGGGGTTTTTTATTTTCATTTCCATCATCATAAGATTGATTGGCATTTTCTCTTGGGCATCCATTCCAAGTATTTGACATAGTGAAAAATAGGTCCTTTTAAAATACACTTGAAATCATTCTACTACAAATAGCTCAATGCAGGAAGGGGAAATAAGTGTTTTCCTATTATTGGCACCCTTCTTCATGTGCATAGGGATTTAATCAATCCTATAAATTTTCCTTAATCTATTGTACTCAATTTTCTACAAATCTACTTTAGTGAGGGCCTGTTTGTTCAACTTAAAACACTCAACAATTACTGATTTAGTTAATATCACTAATTGTGAACCATCCTTCATTCTCACAGTTTTGGAAGTAGGGTGGCAATTATGTGCCAACACTCTAATGAATTCTATGTCTATAAAGGCATTTGAGACTACTAGCTTGGCTCTATCCAACTTCCAAGTGTTTGAAATTGGAACCTTGTCATTCCTCTTAGCATATAAATACCATAATAGATCCCACCCAAAAATAGGAATGATTGCATCTCTACATCCATGAGCCACATCCCTAAACACCTTCTTGAATTCTTTATCTACTAATTCAAGTAGTATATCTCGTATGAATTGTTGTAGGGTTCCTTTTGTTGTTTTTGGAAATGCAAATTCTTCTTTCTTACTTGCGAGTTCACTCTTTTTGGGAGCCATGATACAAAAATTTACTCCTACTTGAACCTTCTAAGATTCTATTTTTCAAAGAACCAACTACTTTTATACTTTCTTATGTAGAGAGATCAAGCAATTATCCGGTGAGATAGTAGTTGCATAGTCTTATCCCTCTAGATCCTTAGCTTCTATCCTGATGAAATTTTGCAAATGATTGCAAAATATGGCATGGAAATTTAAACTTATTTGCTATTGAGCTCAGTCATTTTTACATTAATGTCAACTTCGTATAAAATATTTCACAATCTGTCCATATTTCGAGTTTGAATATATATCTTTGATTTTAGGAGATTGGACGGTTCGTGATAAGTTATGTAATCATTGCAATAGACGATATAAATGTCTTTGCCAACCTGTACCGAAATACCGACATCACTCTTCTTGACCGTTGCGGGGTAGCGGTGTCACACAATATGCTCATTCTTTCTATCTCGCCATACCACATGCTATATTATTGTTATCATTTGCTTGTTATAAAGTGCGGGTCAAGCAACTTTACACCACCATCGCACACACTCCTTTCTTATTATTATTCATTCACCACGGGACAACGGGTTATGCATCTTTATGCTGACATACCGCAAATCCCTTGACACTTCATGACTTGCTTGCTATGGGATGGTGGGTTACCACTTAGCGGTTAATTAGGAACTTACCGCCATACTGTAGGCTTCATTTTGTATTGTCAATATTCATTGTAGGGATGCAGGTTACTGCCATAGTTAAAAGACTTCTCACCGCCACCCTGCACAGCTCTTCTTTGAATGTCATGGTATAGTGGTATACAATTGTATTGTATTATATGTCCCTGCCCTACCACCAAGAACCTGTAGAGTTGGGTATATGCTACTGCGGGAGTGTGGTAATAGACATATCATGTATTTCAGGTGCGAATATAGGAGTATATTATGGATGCAACATTTTAGATATCATTTTATTTGAAAGATTGAACAATTTTCTAATTTTTTAAAGTCTTTTAGATCTTAGTTTTCGCTTTTCACTGTTATTCAGACCTAAAAGGTTATTTCTCTATTTGAAAAGAGAAAGTTTAGGTAGGTAGAGAAATTTTAACATAGGAATCAAGGTTTTAGTCATTAGGTTCAAGGCTAGTTATGATGATGAAATTAGGAAAAAATTGGAGGTTCTAACAAAATGTTTCAGTAAACTCTTTGGAGATTAAAGAATATTCTTTAACCAACAAGAATAAGAATGAAAAGAAAATAAGAGGGGGATTTCCTTGTCTCAACCCTAAAGAATAAAAAAAAATTGATGGTGAGATTCTATAAATAAAAATTGAGAAATAATTTAAGATTTCATTAAGCTCATGACTCAATCATCCCATCCTATACAAAAAATTAAATTAGATAATATTTTTTTGAGAAAAGACCATTTGACCTTTTAATAAGTATTTGATATGTCCAAGTTTATAAATATAGATTTTTTTATTAGAGAATACCATACAATGAATGAATTTAAAATAAATAATAGTACTATTAATAATTCAAAATCACTTCACAAAGCCCCTCTACTTCGATGAGATCAAAGAATCCAAAATCTATTTTAGATTTATCAATAATAAAACTATTAATAGTCATTGAGTCATGTGAAAGAGCAATAGGGAAAAAATGATTAAAAAAATTGGTCCCACTTTCTTTGGAATAAAATATAAAAAAATTATAGTTATTTTTTCTAAGAATCATTCTATTATTTAAATAGTTTTGCATATCTTTTAGAAGATCATCCTTCACAATGTCTTAAAATTGTTGAGAAAAGTCAATAAGAATACCATAAAGGCTTGAAGATAGAAGTTTCTTCATTCATAAAATTATTATTTTATTATTTCAAGAATAATGTGCCCCATAAGAAAACCATTTTATTTTTTCAGTAACCAAATAAGGAATGCAACATAATATGACCCTTTCCTCCTCCAACACTACAGGAACACTTTTCTAAAGCAAAGAAGAAAATTGATGAGCAACATTACTATTAATAATAGTTGAGATAACATTATTGTTTCTCCTTTCTTCAATTGCATTATAGAAAATTGGTACTTTTGATTCTCCTAAATTTAAATAATTCTTGATTTCTAATCCAAAAAAATACTCCTAAATTTTTAATTCATGAAGCTTTTTATAAAGACAAGATGCCTATAAAATTCATCCCTTAAGCATACAATTTTATTTGATATGAACATTAATATCATTCAATCTTTCTTAGTTTATATATTTTAACTTTTAAAAAGAATATTAACTTTATGTTGGTAGTAATCATTTCTTTTAAAATTTATAAATACAAATCAGATTAAACACATTAATTTTTCGTAATCCATGTTATTAAATTTGAAATCTTTTAAATTTAATCGTGTCAAAAAATTTCTACCTAGAAATAAAAATCAAGATTTGACATACATATTTTAAAATTTAAAATCATTTTGTAATTTTTTACTTCATAAAAAGGATCTATTTTTTTATTAAAAATAAATCTATCATTTTTTTTTCAATAAATCCATGTTTTAAGAGATTATTTATATTTTAGAATATAATACTATTAACATTAACCACCTTGTTATAGTTTTCTTTAGCTTTTTGTGATGTTTTAGTTGTTGTCTTATTGTTTCTTGGTGCCTTTTGGACTTAACTTTTGTTGAATGATTGGTCTATTGGCCTATTTTTGTTTGTTGTGTTGTGGATGGACATTGTGAATTGATGACCTTTTTTGTGATGCTTTGTTCAAAATCAAAGCCCTAACCCTTGAATTTTTAATCAAAAACATGAATTATCTCTTTGTTTTACATTATCTTAAATGGATTATAGTGAAAAAAAATTACACAGAATAATAAAAAAATATAAATACATAAATAAAAGAAAGTCTAATTCATAACATTGAGGATTGAGAAAAGGAGTAATTTGGCTTAATAAATGATCAGTAGAGCTCAACAATCATTACACAATGAAGAATAATTTGGAGTTGGCTGCATTTGAAGATTCAGATTTGCGTCGTCTTTCATGGATGAATCGATATAAATCATTAAATTTTTTACCTTTTTATTAGCTGATAGGCTCTTTGTGTCAACTTTGGCTGGAATTTTCACTAGCCTTGGCAGTTTTTTGGTTTCTAGCCATTGAGGACAAGGTGGTGGGTGGGTTATAAGTTCGTTCAAATTTTTCATCAACCTCCTAGATTTTTTGGCTTCCGGTAATTATGAACAAGGTGGCAGAGACAGTTGTTGGCTACTTTGGGAATTGGGTGGCATTTGTCAGGCCACGTGGATAGAGAAGGTTGCAGAAATTAAATGTTGTTTCGCATCAACATTAATTGTTGTATGCTTTATGTGTATTGGGGATCATTGTAATATCAGATACCCTTTAATGCCTCAAGAAACAAAACGAATATTGGTAAATTTTAATGATGCATTTATTGGTGTCATTTTGTTGCTATACTTGCTATGAGAGCCGAGAGTGATGAGGGTTAGCTTCTGTGAGGGTGCAAGTTGGATTAAGTTTTGTGTATCTTTTGCAAAGGTGGGTGGATGCTATTTTATGTTTTCTGCAAGGGAGGGTGGTTGGAAATTCAAAATAAATGTGTCAACCGTGATAGTATTTTGCCTATTTTTGTGTAGGTAAGTTGGCGAGAAGATGTTTGCTTCAAGTGAGTGGGAAGAGGTGCATGTGGAATAACCTCTTGGTGATATTGTTTGATTTGTGCTTGGTGGTTATATTACTTTATTTGTGATAAGGTATTGTTGATTGTTTCAAATACCTTGTGTGATTTATGGTTCACGTTTCCTGTGAGTGGTTTTGCATGGACTTGATACTATGATTTTTTGTGGGCTTGTGTTTATGGGTTTCATTATCTGTGTATGTTTGGATACTTCAAGAAACAAGGCAGCGTTGAGAAAGATGGGGGAAAGGGATTTGTTTGAAATGGCCGACACGAGGTGTATATGTAGAAAAAAATATTTCTCATATTGTTTCATTGGATTTTCCATAAGGTGTTGTTGATTATAGTTTTGTTGCTTATGCTATATTATTCCATTTTGGAGAAGGTGTTGTTGGAAATTTTGTATTTTTTCAATTTTGGAGGATATTGTGTTGAGAAAGGATTTTTTTTGTATGGTTTTGTTACTATCAACTTTTGTAGGGTTTGTGTTTAATGTTTGCATTTGGTGGCTATGTTTGTAATGGAATTAAATTATAGAGGATATGGAGTTTTTGTCGATTGTTATTGTATAGCTTGGCTTATATTGTGGCTTTCTGCATGTGGGTGGTTGCAGAAAGTGACGTTGTTTGATTTATGGATTTCATTTTCTGTTTTGGTTGGAACAGATAAAGAAATAATTAATGTTGTTGATTCTATGTTCAAAAGTCTATATTTTTTTAATTTGCAGGGAGATTGTCTTAAGAAAGGAGTGTTTGTTGTATGGGTTTTTTAGTGTGAAGCTTCATAGGGTTTGTGTTCAATTCTTGTGTTTTGTGGCTATATATCCAACATAATTAAATTGTAGAGGATATGGAGATGTTGTGGATTGTTATTGTATAGCTCGACCTGTATTGTGGCTTCCTGCATGTAGGTGGTTGTACAAAGTAATCTTGTTTGATTTATGGCTTTCATTTTTTGCTTATGGTTGGAATAGAATAAAATAATTAATGTTGTTGATTATATGTTTGGTTACATTAGGTATTATTGATTTTTTTGTCCGCGTTAGGCTATACTCAGTAGATTTTAGCATCAATATATATATGTAACATTAAAATTGTTAAGGTTATGGACTTTTGGTGGATTCTTATTGTATATGTTGTTCTATATTATGGATTTGCAAATGTGGGTGGTTGTTGAAAGTAATTTTGTTTGATTTATGCCTTTAGTATTTTAGTTATAGTTAGAACAAAATAAAATTATTAATAGTGTTAGCCTGTATGTTTGGTCACATTAGGTATTATTGATTATTGTTGTTTGCCTTAGGGTATATTGTGTATATTTTAATATCAATATATATAGGTAAGATTAAGATTGATAAGGTTATGTAGTTTTGGTTGATTCTTATTGTATAGCCTAGGCTATATTGTTGCTTTTTGGATCTGGGTGGCTGTTGAGACCAATGGTGTTTGGTTTATGGCTTTCATTTTTTGGTTATGGTTGGAAGAGAATAAAATAATTAATGTTGTTCATTCTATGTTTGGTTACATTAGGTTGGTTGTTTTATTGCTTGCAGTTTGTGGTTATGGTTGCAATCAAATAAAATAGTCAATCCATTAGGAATTGTCGATTATAGTTGTGTTGCATAAGCTATATTGTTTCATTTTGGAGGTCTTGTTGAAATGGCTATATTTTTCAAATTTATGAGGAGATTGTATTGAGAAAGGAGTGTTTTTTGTATTAGTTTGTGGGTTTTGTATGTAAGGCACTATTGGAAGTAGTGTATGTGTATATTGTGGCTTCGCATGTGGGTGGCTATAAAGAGTAATGTTGTTTGATTTATGGGTTTCATTTTTGGTTATTATTAGAAAAGAATAAAATAATTAATGTTGTTGATTCTATATTTGGTTACATTAGGTATTATTAATTATTGTTTTTTTTCTTAAGGCTATATCGGTTATATTTTAATATCAATATATACATGTAACATTAAAAATGTTAAGGGTCTGGAGTTTTGGTTGATACTTATAAATAATTAATGGTGTTGATTCTATGTTTGGTTGCATTAGGTATTTTTAATTATTGTTATGTTCCTTAAGATATGTTGGGTATATTTTAATATGTATATATTTGTGTATATATATATATAGATATATATGTATAGATATGTACATGTATTTATATATATATTAATTTTCGGTAGGTTTTTCTTTATGACTTGCAACAAAGAAAAATGCTTGACCTTATGTAGTTATCATCAATTGTAACTATGTTGAGTTTCGATAAGATACTGTTGATTGTTTCAAATATGTTGTCTAATTTTTGTTATCTGGTGAACAAAATTAATTTTTTCATTATTTTATTCATTTGCAACAATAACTAGAAAATGAAAATTGTTGTGTATTTTCCTTAATTTCCCCATCTGGGGTACCATTCAAATCAATATTGATTGATTTAGGGTTCACATTCTGATGGTGTTGTTTATTCTTGTTGGATGCATTAGGTTAACATTGTTTGATTTATGGCTTTCATTATTTGGTTATGTTTGGAAGAGAATAAAATAATTAATGTTGTCCATTCTATGTTTGGTTACATTATGTATTATTGATTATTGTTCCTTA
>VDFB02385931.1:0-39270 GCA_007258455.2 Sequoia sempervirens | reverse complement strand
TGGTGCAGGAGCACCTACCTTAAAAACAAGCATATTTTGATGTTTTGATTTTAAATCATTTCCTTTTTGTTTTGCAAGGTCATAATTAATTTTATGATGTGTAAGGGGACCTTTTTAGAGCTTAGCTAAACTTAAAAATAAATTGGGAAGTCTTTTGTAGGCGTTTCCTAAGTTTTAGGGAAAAACTGGAAAACACAGTGTGTTTTCAAACGCGAATTGTTTTTTCATTTTGGAGCCCGAAAAAGCAAAACCTAACTGATTTTTCATGATGTAAAGAAAGATCTCGAGCTGTTGAGAGGGTTGGAGGCTTTTTGTATTGGCAGTTTTTGTGAAAGGAAGTGAAAACAACGTTTTTTATTCCTTCTTTTAATGTGAAAAATTGCAGATTTCTGTTTCTGCGTTAGAAGCAGCAAATAAAGAGTTATGTTAAGTATTTGTGGATTTTCTTAGTGCATGGGAAAGCTATTTGTATCAGTCTAGTGGCATTTTAATTATAAAATCCATCGCTTTTGCTGTTCTTGTACATTTTCTGTTTTTTTGTCTCTTATTTCTGTTTTGGCTGAAAGTAGTGAAAATGGGGTCTTAGGCCACATTTTTTTCTGTGCCAGCAACATGGGCACGTTGGGAAGGTGGCCAAGATCCTTGTCTGTAAATAGTGTAAATATGCTAGACATTAGAGGTTCAATGAGCAAGCTTAAGGTCTTTTCCTAGGCGAGACAGTGAGAACCCGGCTAGGAAAAGCTTGAGGACAGCGTAAATATTTTGCAGGGGAGTGAAGATTTTTGAAAGATTCTTTTTTGAGGATTTAGGGGAGTGTCTTGGCTCTGCATGGTGGCAAGGAAGAGCCCGTAACAGTCCGTTTTCATGAAGAACTTTTCACCAGTCCTAAACTGGTTCTGAACAGTTTTGAAACCCTAGTGTTCCTGGCTCCTTTTGCATTTGGGCAGTGTACCGCCTGTAGAGGCTCAAAACCTCAAGAATATTTAAGTTGTTGGCATGGAAATCACCAAAACCAAAAGAAAAACTCAGGTCATTTGGGGAGTTTAGGAGAAAATTGCATTTTTCTCTGTCAAGAGGCCTAACTGGGCTTCTAGCATTGTAGCCTTTTCAAACCCTCAATTGGTGATTTAGTGAAAGTGATGGAGGATTGGGTTATGAAGGCTGTTCAAGAACCGTTAGAAGATTGATTTGAAGCTATGGAAGCTACTTACACCCCTGCAACAAGATTTGGAGGTATTAGTGATTCACTAGTCTTTAAGTGGATTAAGGGCTAGGCGGTGAAGGTGAGGAAAAACACCAGGAAATTCTTGGTAGCAGCAAATTGGAAAATGATAGCAGGGTTGGAAATCTAACCAGGGGTGCCTAAATAGTAGGGGACCTACAGGTTGTGTGGTGGATGAGATATCACCAAAGGGGTTATCAAATTGTGACCCAGAGCTTTGAGTCAGTGTGTGATTCAATCCAACCTTGTTCTATCAGATTGGTATCAGAGCAGTGAAAGATTTGGGAAGCAGCAGCTTATATGTCAGAGGAAGTTGAATCAAGTGAACCGCCAAAGATGGTGACGAATGCACAGTTAGCCAAGATGGTTGAAGAGAAAGAAGAGGATAACAAATCTTTAAAGGAAAGAATAGAACAGCTTGAAGCAGCACTAAACAAGGTGAAACTAGAAGGCAAAGTGCCAAAAGAAGAAGAGGTTGCAGAGGAGGACAAAGTCCCTGAACCTGACCCTGTCTTGGAAGAGGAGCCTTTCTTGAAGGCATTAAAAGCACTAAGTGGAAAAGGACTTGAGGGTGTACCCCTATTCCATGGAAAGATGGATCCCGATCTGGTCTTGGACTGGATAGATGGCATGGAGAATCACTTCGAATGTGATGGAGTTACAGAAGCACAGAAGGTGAAGGTTGCAAAATCAAGGTTGAGAGGATCAGCGTTAACTTGGTGGAAGTTTATTCAGACTGAAAGGGAGAAAGAAGGTAAGCAGCCTATATCAACCTGGAAAGGAATGGTTGCAAAAGTGAAAGAAGCCTATATGCCCGATGACTATGAAATTCAACTCCACAAGAAAAGGCAGAGTTTAAGACAAAAAGACCAAGATGTAAACACCTACACGGAAGAGTTTCAGAAGCTTTGTTTGAGATCAAATGTGGCAGAAGATGAGAGCCTGAAAGTGGCTAGGTATCTAAATGGATTGAAGTGGAATATACAGGAAGAGATGGCTTTGCTCAGCCCCAAGACAGTCCACCAATGCTATCAGCTAGCTATCAAGATTGAAGGAGGAATAAAAGGAAGCATGATCAGTCCTCTAAGGGCAGAGGAAGAGGCAGAGATCAAAAAGGACAGCGTGGAGGTTACCAAGGAAAAGGTAATGAACAAAGAAGCCAAGGTGAATCAAAGCTTACTGAGCATGGAGGTGAAACCTCATCAAGAGGAGGATTTAATAGAGGAAGAGGACCTCAAGGGGGTTCAAACAGAGGTAGAGGAGCAGGCAGAGGTAACTCTTACTTTGCCACCATGAAGTGTTATAACTGCAATCAGCTAGGCCATCCAGCTTATAGGTGCCCGGAGAAAGCTTCATCTAGCAATGAGAAAAGAGTAGCTTATGCACAAGAGGACACCATGAGTGTAAAGACACCTGAGATCAGTCACATAGAATCAGAAGTAGGTGAAAATCTGATGTTTAATAGAGTGCTGATCAGACAACCGGTCAAGGAAGAACCCAAGCAAAGGAGAGCTTTGTTTAGAGCAAGGTGCAAGATATTGGGAAAGGTATGCAAGGTTATTGTAGATTCTGGTTCTACGGACAATATCATCTCTGAGGAGGCAGTAAATAAGTTAAAATTGCAGAAGGTACCTCATGCCAATCCTTACAAAGTCACATGGTTGAACAAAGGGTAGAGTGTCTTAGTGAATGAGTAGGTTACAGTGGAATTTTCAATAGGAGGCTACAAAGACAAGCTGATTTGTGATGTGCTACCCATGGATGCATGCCATCTTCTTCTTGGCAGGCCATGGCAATATGATAGAGGTGTTGTATATCATGGGAAGGAGAATACCATAGAATTCATGAAGGATGGAAGAACCTTCAAGCTGCAATCGTTGATTGAGGAAGATGAAGGGCAATCCAAGGTTCCAAACATTATGTTGAGCAGTGGCAAGGAGTTCATCAAGGATCTACATCAAGGGAATGAAGGGTATGTGATCATGATGCAGCCCAAAGAAGAGGAAAAGGCTGAAAGGACAGTGTTACCAGCAACAGTCCAAAACTTGCTTGATAAATACAAGAGCATTGTGAGTGATGGAACACCATCCACTCTACCACCCAAGAGAGCAATAAGTCATCAAATTGACTTCATACCTGGAGCCTCATTGCCTAACAAAGCAGCATACAAACTGACCCCTGAGCAGAACAAAGAGGTGGCAAGACAAGTGGAAGAGTTGCTGAGTCAAGGTCTGATTCAAAAGAGTATTAGTCCATGTGCAGTCCCAGTTGTTTTGGCAACAAAAAAAGGAGGTAAATGGAGACTTTGTACTGATTCTAGAGCAATAAATAGAATCACAATTAGGTATAGATTTCCAATACCTAGGATTGAAGATTTATTGGATTGCCTTGGAGGTGCAAAATTTTACACTAAGCTAGATCTTAAGAGCGGGTATCACCAAATCAGAATTAAGGAAGGTGATGAATGGAAGACAGCTTTTAAGACAAATGATGGTTTATATGAGTGGAAAGTGATGCCATTTGGCCTCTCGAATGCCCCTAGCACGTTCATGAGACTAATGAATGAGGTGCTTAAAGATTTCACAGGGATTTTTGTGGTAGTTTACTTGGATGACATACTGATTTTCAGTAAGACAGCAGAAGAACATTTGAAGCATGTAGAGATGGTACTCAAAAGGTTGCAAGAAGAACAGTTGGCAATCAACCTTGAGAAGTGTGAGTTCTTCAAACAAGAGCTTGTGTATCTAGGCTTTGTGGTATCCCAAGGAACGCTGAAGATGGATCCAAGTAAGGTGGAAGCTATCCTAAACTGGCCTACACCAACCACAGCAACTGAGGTAAGAAGTTTTCATGGTTTGGCTCAGTTTTATAGGAAGTTTATAAGGAATTTTAGTGGTATATGTGCACCAGTGTTAGATACAATCAAGGGTGGTCAGAAAACAAAGTTTAAGTGGACTTTAGAAGCTGATAAAGGGTTTGAAAAGTTGAAAAAAGAAGTGGCAACACAACCTATCTTGTTATTGCCTAGTTTTGATAAATTGTTTACAGTTGAGTGTGATGCAAGTGGAGTAGCAGTAGGAGGAGTCCTTAGTCAAGAGGGTAGGCCTGTAGCCTTCTTTAGTGAAAAACTTAATGAAGCCAAACAAAAATACTCCACCTATGATCTAGAACTTTATGCTTTAGTGCAGTCCCTTAGGAAATGGAGGCATTATTTATTGCCCAAAGAGTTTGTGGTCTTCACGGATAACCAGGCACTCAGTTACATCAATACCCAAGAGAAGTTAAGCAATAGACACTTGAAATGGATGGAGTATATTCAAGCTTTCACATTTACCATTAAGCACAAGAAGGGACAGCAAAACAAAGTGGCAGATGCATTAAGCAGGAGGATGTTGACAGTCCAAGAGATACAGCTGAAAAGCATAGGATTGGAAAGTTTTAAGGATCTCTATGGTGATGACGAAGACTTTTCCGAAGCCTACAAGGTATGTTCAGACTTTGCAAATCATTTTCACAGTCAATATGTTGAGTATACATTGCAAAATGGGTTATTATTCAAGGGCAATCTGTTATGTGTCCCACGAGGATCAATGAGAGAAAATCTGATCCAAGAAAAACACAATGGCAGTCTTAGTGGGCATTTTGGTATTAACAAAACTTTAGAGCTGGTACAAAGGTTTTACTATTGGCCTAAATTAGCACGAGATGTCAGAAAGTATGTTGAACAGTGTGTTGTTTGCATGAGAGCCAAAGGGGGAGCTAGCAATGCTGGGTTATATCAGCCCTTGCCTATTCCGAACAGACCATGGGAATGTGTGAGCATGGACTTTGTGGTGGGTCTTCCCAAGACTAAATCTGGTTTTGACAGTGTTTTTGTAGTTGTGGACAGATTTAGCAAGATGAGTCACTTTATTCCTTGCAAGACTACACACGATGCAAGCTATGTTGCCCATCTCTTTTTCAGGGAAGTTGTGAGAATCCATGGATTGCCATTGAGTATTGTTTCTGACAGGGATGTGAAATTCATGAGTCATTTTTGGAAAACATTATGGAGCAGATTGGGAACTAATTTGTCATTTGGATCAGCTTACCATCCACAGACCGATGGTCAAACCGAGGTGGTTAACAGAGTGTTAGGTAACCTATTGAGGTGCTTAACAAAGGAATATGGACAGACCTGGGATATGGTGATTTCCCAAGCTGAATATGCATATAATGATAGTGTGAATAGGACTACAGGAAAAAGTCCATTTGAAGTTGTGTATGGGATGCATCCAAGAGGAATTTGTGAGCTTAGAGACCTTGGAACAAAGGAGAATAGGAGTGGACATGCAGAAGACTTCACTCAAACCATGAAGGAGATTCACGAGCAGGTTAAGAAGACAATTACAACAGCAACTCAAAAGTTGAAAGATAAAGTTGATGAGACAAGAAGAGATGTGCAGTTCCAGGTGGGTGATTATGTGATGGTTCACCTCAACAAATCCAGATTGCAGAAGGGGATGTCCACCAAGTTGCAAATGAAATGGGTAGGACCATGCAAGGTGATAGCTAAGTATGGAAAGAATGCATACAAGGTGGAACTTCCATCGGATTTGGGTATATCTCCAGTCTTCAACGTTGCTGATTTGATTAGGTACAAGGGTACAGTCAATGATGAAGTTCAAAACAATCAGGAAATATTTAAAGATATCAGCAATATACCCCTTCCAATTCAAGAGAAAGCTCAGGCAGAGAAGGTCTTGGAGTCCAGGGTGAAGAAAGCAACAAGGAATAAGGTATACATGGAGCACCTTATCAAGTGGAAGAGAAAACCTGACTCAGAGGCTACATGGGTACAAGAGGATCAATTCAAGAAGCTTGGCATTGACCTGAAACTGATACCACCTTCCAGTTCTTCATCTTTGTGCTGAGAGGGGGAGAATGGTGCAGGAGCACCTACCTTAAAAACAAGCATATTTTGATGTTTTGATTTTAAATCATTTCCTTTTTGTTGTGCAAGGTCCTAATTCCTTTTAGGATGTGTAAGGGGACCTTTTTAGAGCTTAGCTAAACTTAAAAATAAATTGGGAAGTCTTTTGTAGGCGTTTCCTAAGTTTTAGGGAAAAACTGGAAAACACAGTGTGTTTTCAAACGCGAATTGTTTTTTCATTTTGGAGCCCGAAACAGCAAAACCTAACTGATTTTTCATGATGTAAAGAAAGATCTCGAGCTGTTGAGAGGGTTGGAGGCTTTTTGTATTGGCAGTTTTTGTGAAAGGAAGTGAAAACAACGCTTTTTATTCCTTCTTTTAATGTGAAAAATTGCAGATTTCTGTTTCTGCGTTAGAAGCAGCAAATAAAGAGTTATGTTAAGTATTTGTGGATTTTATTAGTGCATGGGAAATCTATTTGTATCAGTCTAGTGGCATTTTAATTATAAAATCCATCGCTTTTGCTGTTCTTGTACATTTTCTATTTTTTTGTCTCTTATTTCTGTTTTGGCTGAAAGTAGTGAAAATGGGGTCTTAGGCCACATTTTTTTCTGTGCCAGCAACATGGGCACGTTGGGAAGGTGGCCAAGATCCTTGTCTGTAAATAGTGTAAATATGCTAGACATTAGAGGTTCAATGAGCAAGCTTAAGGTCTTTTCCTAGGCGAGACAGTGAGAACCCGGCTAGGAAAAGCTTGAGGACAGCGTAAATATTTTGCAGGGGAGTGAAGATTTTTGAAAGATTCTTTTTTGAGGATTTAGGGGAGTGTCTTGGCTCTGCATGGTGGCAAGGAAGAGCCCGTAACAGTCCGTTTTCATGAAGAACTTTTCACCAGTCCTAAACTGGTTCTGAACAGTTTTGAAACCCTAGTGTTCCTGGCTCCTTTTGCATAAGGGCAGTGCACCGCCTGTAGAGGCTCAAAACCTCAAGAATATTTAAGTTGTTGGCATGGAAATCACCAACCCCAAAAGAAAAACTCAGGTCATTTGGGGAGTTTAGGAGAAAATTGCATTTTTCTCTGTCAAGAGGCCTAACTGGGCTTCTAGCATTGTAGCCCTTTCAAACCCTCAATTGGTGATTTAGTGAAAGCGATGGAGGATTGGGTTATGAAGGCTGTTCAAGAACCGTTAGAAGATTGATTTGAAGCTATGGAAGCTACTTACACCCCTGCAACAAGATTTGGAGGTATTAGTGATTCACTAGTCTTTAAGTGGATTAAGGGCTAGGCGGTGAAGGTGAGGAAAAACACCAGGAAATTCTTGGTAGCAGCAAATTGGAAAATGATAGCAGGGTTGGCAATCTAACCAGGGGTGCCTAAATAGCAGGGGACCTACAGGTTGTGTGGTGGATGAGATATCACCAAAGGGGTTATCAAATTGTGACCCAGAGCTTTGAGTCAGTGAGTGATTCAATCCAACCTTGTTCTATCAAAGGGTTCCTTAACCGCCTCTCTTTGTAAAGCCCTCTGTGCCTCCTCAATCTCTTTTTCCTTTTGGTCCTATTCCTTACAAAGCCTCTCTTGCTCCTTTTTTGCATCTCTATCCTTTTTCTATTGTAATTTATGCTGCTCGTTTTATTTTAACAGTATCTCCTTCAACTCCATTGCCACAATTTTTGCTGCCCTTTTCTCCTCATTTTGTTGTCTCTTTCTTGCTATTATCTCCTCAAACTCTTTCTTCCTTTTCTCTTGCTCCATTAATAGCCTCATGTAGCCATATGTTGTCAACAATTGAGACTGTCTGTTAATCCGAATTGCACCAGCTTTGGATTTCTTTTGATGGATAGTGTGCACAGGCAGCTTGAGGAACTTGTTGATGTGTGAAACTATTTGTGTTTCTTATGTCCCATCCGACTGTGTGGCAATGACCTCCTCCACTACTTGTGAGCCCTCTGGTACATCTTTATTGCCTCGTAAATTTGAATTGCAAGAAGGAGCATAGTAATGCACAACTTGAGAAGGGTCAATTTCTGGTGGTGGTGATGGGAAAGTATAGGTATCCAACTATTCTAGGACTTCCAAATCAATTCCCAAGTTCATTGCTCCCTCAACCAACTAGGATGGTTGGCTTCATTGTGATGGAATATCTAAACTTTCACTGAATTGATCAACGAGGTTGTCCACCATGGGAGGGTTGTGTTCGTTAACCACCACTTGGGAAATTGATTCAGTAGGACAATTATGAGGTGAGTGTTGTGTTTTTGTTGCAATCTGCAAATGTCCATCTGGAAGAGTGGAGTGCAATACTGCGACATCATTGCTTGACAGACCAAGTCTAGAAAGGCTAAGAATGTTTTCAACTATGTCAGCATCCTCGTTGACCACAAATTTCTCACTAGGATGCATGTCGTTGACAAGTGCATCAAGATTCAATGACCATATACCAATCCTTTTAAACCCAGCTTTGATGTTGTCAATTGTCAAAGCTCTTTTCATTGCTTTGTTGCCTAACATTGCAAGTTCTATCCTCCTCACTTCAATGTTTGGAAACCTTGACAAAAAATTTGCACGTTCTGATTTGAAGTAAGCTTTAAAAGGTGCAAACACACTCACATCCAACGGCTGTAGCTTATGTGATGTGTGTGATGGAAATGTTAACAAATCTACACCAATTTCTCTTGCTTCCTGGATGGTTTCGAGTGCTACATGGCTTCCATGGCCATCAAAGATCAACAAGACCCTGTTGGTGGGTGAGACACCACTTGGAACTGAGGTTTTGAAGTGGGTCAACCAATCTATGAATAAGTATTTGGTCATCCATGCATGGGGCTGGGCTGCCATGCAAGCACCTGGTTTGTAGTCTATGATGTAATTATATATGTTCGCACTCCCCTTGAACAAGTAGAATTCTGGAATGCTCTGCCTGGCAGCATTGACACAACATAGAATGGTTATCCATTCACGACTCTTTGGAATAATGTAAGAGACATTCCTGCTACCTTTTCTTGTGAGAACCTTCATGGACCCATTTTTGCTTGCTTGGATGTCAGTTTCATCGCAATTCCATATGTGATCAAGACCATATGGCATGGATTTGTATGCGGTAGACAATGTTTTGTAGAATACAGCTACAACATCAGCTCTAAGATTGAATTCTCTAAGATTGTACCACTTTTTGGAAGCCCCCCTTATTGACATGTCATTCTCTTCAACATCATAGAGTGCCCTTTTCATGTCATCCAAAGACCACAACTTCTATATTTGTTTTATCTTTTGTGGTATTTGAGGTGTAGTAACCTCAATCTACAATATTTGAGGAGTAGAAACCTCATCTACTTGTGCAACAGGATCTATTTCAGGGGGGAATCTAGCTCCTCATTTTTTGGAGGGCAACCTTGTCGTGGCTCTTTTCTTTTCTTTTTTCCCAGTACGGGTCACCACTACATTGCCCTTGTCCATCTACATAGAATAAGTCCAATCAAAATAGTGATGCTTGAACAAAAGAATAATTAGTTTGTAATTCAGAACATATGAGAATAAGATAACCAGAGTCAATGATAATGCAAAAGGTCTATGAAACATAAATGGTAAACTATGAAACACAAATGCTTCAACAGTTATCTTTATATGTATGAAGAGAGTGATGCTTGAACAAAAGATTATTTAGTTTCTATATGTGTTATCTTTTTAGTTTGTTGCATTTCAATTTAGATAATCTTTTCTAACAGTTTAGAGAGTTACATCTATTCTAGAGTGAGTGACATAAGGAAATAGATGAGTAAGAAGCACAAAATTACAAACTATGCAAGGGAGTTAGAGTTTAAGAACATGTCTCATATCTCTTAAGCATTTACAACATTAACATTCTCATGCACAACAAAGTGAAAACCACACTCATATTTTAACTATGACACAATAGAAAGCTTACAAATGAAAAACAATAAGAGTTTAACAAAGCTCACATATTTTGTCTATGACAAACTCATTGACATGCATAAATATTTGTGAATTGATGAAGCAAAACCCATGAAAAAGATGAAAACAAAAAAATAATAAAAATAGAAACCTTAGTGACTGATAATGCAAAACCTATGAGAATAAGATATCCAGAGTAAATGACAATGCAAAAGCTATGAGAATAAGATAACTAGAGTGAATGATAATGCAAAACCTATGAGAATAAGATAAGCAAAGTGAATGATAATGTAGGACATATGAAACAGAAATGGTAAACCATGACTAATATTTACCATATAAACGATAATGCGAGACCTATGAGACTACAATAAGCAGAGTGAATGATAATGCATAACCTATGAAACAAAAATGCTAAACTATTGTGTAATATTTGCAATATAAACCCTTTTGAAACAGAAAGGCTAAACTATGACTGCAACATTTTCAAATAAACCCTAGGGAAACAAAAATGGTAAACTATGACTGTAATATTTGCAGTATAAACGCTAGGGAAACCAAAATGGTAAACTATGACTGTAACATTTGCAATATAAACCTTTAGGAAACAAAAATGGTAAATTGTGACTGTAATATTTGCAATATAAACCCTAGGGAATGTATATGCTAACAAAGGACTGTAATATTTGCAAAATAAACCCTAGGGAAAGCTTTAAATGGTAAACCATGACTGTAATATTTGCAACATAAACCCTATGGAACACATATGCTAACCTATGACTGCAATATTTGCAATATAAACCCTAGCGATAAATAAAGAAACACCTATGACTGTAATATTTGCAATATAAACCCTAGGGAAACATAAATAAAAACCTATGACTATAATGGTTGTAATGAAGATCAATATAAAGCTTACAAATGGAAAACAGTAATGACTGTAATGAAGAACAATATAAAGTAAACGAATGGAAAAGTGTGAAAGGAAAAATTGGAACAATATGGATGTTGGTGCACTGGAATTTGAGTTGTTGCCTCCCCTTGATGTTAACTTAGTGAATTTTGTGCTTGTCACTCCTTTTCTTATGTCGCTCACTGTAAAATAAGTGAATACTTGAAGGTTTTCATGGCTATTTGAATTGGGAATTATTTGAATTTGATTGATGCTTGTTTGGTGTGGTGAAATATATTGTTGTTCTATTTTGAATTTGAATTTTGTTTCGTATGAATTGGAGATTTGATTGATTTCGGCCATTAATTCTTGACTTGATTGGTTTTGTGGATTGTTTGAAATTGTTTCCATGTTTTTTTTTTGAATACTGGCGGCCTTACAGGACTGTTAAATGGATGCAGGTAGGATATTTGTCTTTGGCTCCAATACGTGCACACTCTACTTGGCGAGATGGGACAAATTGAAGCTGATACGTGTTGTAGGTCTCATGGTTGAAGGGATAGGCAAATGCATTTGTGTGTTGGTTTGGTTATGCTACGATGAGAAACATTGTTGTAATTTGTTCGCCAGTCGGTCAAAGATGGGTCAGATGGGTTTGAATGTTGTTGACTTGGCACCTTGTTTATGTTGTTAGTTGTGATTAATGTGAAAGTGATGCTTGCATTGGTGTGACAGTTGGGTTTACCAGTTTACGGGGAAGGGTGCATGTCTTAATTTTTGGGCTGTTTAAATTCCATGTCAGAATGCTACTTGTTATATGTCAGATAAAAGTTGGATACACTTCATCATGTTTGGCTGCTAGCATGTACTTGTTTTGTTTTGAAATGAATGATAAAGTGTACATTTTAAATCTAATTTATGTTTGATGTCATCATGCCTATCTATGGAAGAATTTTTTTTTAAGTTGTGGAGGACCGACATATAGGTGTGGGACCCAATGAGTGCATGTCCCATCGCACATTAGGGCCCCTGCTTACGTATCGGCTCCTCTCCCCTATTGTAAAATTAAAAAAATATTTGAAATATAGATTTAGTAGGAAGATATATTTTTTATTAAATTAAAAAAAAATTACAAAGATCCAGGCACAAATGAACAGTAAAACAACTACAGCAGGGGCTGAATAGAAGAGGCTGTAGCCCAGCCAAACCAAGAAACAACCATTCTAACAATGGGAATCTAAAAAACAAGACCTTAAGAGGATATATGTTTGAAGGCAAATAAAACACACCCTTCAAATATATGATAGGGTGTTAATGAGTGAGTGAGTCAATTAATTATAATTAGCACATTAGTTGTAGGAGTTAAAAAGAGTGTTTAAATTGATTTAAATAATTTAATTGAGATTATAATTAAATATATTTTAAAATATAAATGAGATGATAAGGATTGTGTTTTTGAAATTGATAAAAGGTGGATTTGAATTCATATTATGTTATGATATATTTTTGTAAATTGAATTTAAAAAATAGATTTTGTATTAAGAGGTCAAGATTATTAGAATTAGAGAAGTTGAGTGTCTAGGATGTAGTCATAGTATTAATTCTATTTAGGGAACAATTATGTCTTGAAGATAATTGGATCTTCAACACTTATAGAACCTAGGCCTGGTAATATTTAAGGTAAGGAAAAGAGTGGTCCAATATTGAGGAGCATCTTAGAGCTTGCTATGCAAGGATTGGAGTTCAAGACTCCTTATTTAAGGGTATCCTTATTAAAGGTATCCATCCTTAGAATCCTAGGAAAAGGTTGTAACACCTCTTCCTAGGTCCTCTGATACCTCATTCTTAAGTGTATCCAGCCTAAAAATCTTGGGAAAAGATTGGGTCATCTCTTCCTAGGCCCTCTGGTACCTTATTTAAGGATATCCAGTCTTAGAATCTTGGAAGAAGATCGTAACCCTTGGTTACCCTTAATCTCCTTCTAGGCCTTTTGGATTCCTTTTGCTTAGTCTATCCAACCTTATAATCGTGGGAAAATATTGTAGCCAAGTGTTACTCTTAATCTCTTCCCAGGCCTTATGGATCCCCTTTTTTCTTAAGAGTACCCAGCCTAAAATCCCGGAAGCGAGCCTTTCACTTCTCAGGCCTTATGGACACCCTATTTTGGTTGCATCCATACTTAAGATATTTGAAAGGACTTATAAAACGAAATTTCAAATTTCTTGTCTTGTAGTAACTCTCTTATATAATAGTGCTTTAGTTCTATGTGTTTTGTTCTTGCATGAAATACTAGATTCTTTCTTAATTGTATTGCTCTACCATTGCCACAAATATTATTGTAGGATTTATTTGTTCTTCTCTAGATCTTTCAAAAAAATCTTCTTATCCAAATTGCTTGTGTATATGTTGTTAATGCAACATATTCTGCTTCTACACTTGATAGCACAACTATATTCTATTTCTTTGAAGTCTATGTAAGCAATCCACTTCCTACGTAAAATAGCGTCTTGGTACATTCTATTGTCTGATGATCTTGCCCATTCCAAATTTGAAAACCAAATAACTTTTACTCTTCAACTGAAAAAATAATGGATTTCATTATCCTTTGTTCCATTCACTATCCTTTTTTTTGTAAATATCTTTTGGTAGGTTCTTGACCTTGTAGCTTTCAAAAAATTTAAACTCTTAACAATACTTTTGTATTTTCTTTCATTTTCTTTTGGCAATCCATCTTCTTTTTATCAATTTTTTTCACAATGCATTTGGTGCATCAACTCCTTCCTTTTTGAAATATAATGTAGGTTCATTCTAACTAAAATAACATGTCTTGAAATAATGATCTTCTTACCTTGAGGGGAATAAAACTTGTAGGCTTTGCTTTTTGCACTACAACTTGTAAATATGCATGCTCTACTCTTTGAATCCAAATTCTTTCTTTTCTCATTATCAATGTGACCATAGGATAAACGACCAAATACTTTCAAGTGTGCCACTGTAGGATTTCTCTCAAGCTTCACACGATGTTCTATTTCTTACTGCAATAGTTGTACTCCTATTCATGATGTAAACAATGGTGTTTATTGCTTTTGCCACATCCATCCTCTTTGCTTCCAACATGCTTCTTGTTGATTCTATCATTGTTTCATTCTTTCTTTTTCGAATGCCCCATTTTTCTATGATGTATAAGGTGGTGTTAATTGTCTCTTAATTACACTCTTTGCATAAAGTTCATGGAATTCTTTGCAAGTAGCATGCTCCTCTTTTATTATCTCTTCTTGTTTAATTTTTCTTCCACAGGATGGCAAGATTATGCTCTGATACCACTGTAATGTCCCTTGCAATATCTAGCTTAAATTTTCAACTTTCAACACTTGGTACCTTGGGACATGTCATCAAGCACTTGTTGTGCAACTGTTGTATGTCGTTTTCTTTGTACTTTTGATACATTCAATGATGTCAGGTGCATAAGACTTTAATTGAAACTTGCTAATGACTGAAAATGCATAAGAATGTGAAGTGCAACGTCATATTTGATTTTCTAAGTAATGAGACAATTATGCATGCAAGGAATGATAAACTACAACCAACAAACATTATGCCAAACAATTTGTAGACAATCACCACATGCCATATATTGTTGTCATAACTGATTACATACTTGCCAATGTCTACAAAAGCATTTCTAGCTCAATGGATACAATGAGAGTCAAATATATGACCTACAACTTCAACCTGATATGATAGTGATATCCAATGACAGAGTGCAATCTTTATTTCTGTAAATGACAGCTACCTCATTAACCTGTGAGAATGCAATTACAACATCTATACATGCAATGAAGGATAGAACCTGTTATTATTGAGCCAACTCCACTGAATTATTGCCAAAGACGTCTGCCACAAAATCCTTTGATCTGTCTTGGAGATTGACGCTTTAGGATGGTTGATATCGGCCAATGATATGGCGTCATCCCTATTTGCAAGATACCTGATTTGTAACAGAGTGATGATGGGAAAGAGTGGTTTGCCTTTACTTGTATTTTGTCTCCATCCAATAAGACGTCATCCACAGAATAGCAAAAATCTTCTATTCGTATTATATGCAAGCAGGACCCGATAAAAGCTTTACCTCAAATATTCAGCTTTTAAAATATGATTGTTGGCGGCAGAAGTAGACGACCTGTATTTGTCTATTTCTTGACACGATGGAATATGCCTCCTTATCTCTGTCTAATATTCCAAGCTTAGCGTCAGCTTCCAGAATGCCCGACTTTGGTTTTACTTAAACTTGTCTTTATGCTTTTAAAATATACATGTTTGAGCTGCGCCCATTTGTGTCTTGTGTATATTTGTCTCATTTGTAGACAACGTCTTTGGTCTCCCAATGGCTCAGATTTATCTTCTTTCAGAATTTATTCACCAACCAGGATATACGCCGATTCTTAAAAATCCCTCAATTTCCTTCATTTCTTGATCTCCTATTTTCTCCTCCCCTCCTCTCTTGAATACGCTGAACTCTTTATATTTCTGATTTGGTAAGGGCGCGTCTTCTCCCCATCTGTTCGCATCCTTGGAAGGCCTAATAATATAATATCATTTTATATTCAATAATTATAATCTTATTTACATTGGTGTTTTATATTCTCTTATCTTTAATATTTATTTAAATTGTTAATGTTTATATATTAAATATTTATAATATAATAATTATAACTACAATATCACCTTTGATAATTACTTGATATTTATATAAATTGATTTAGATATATTTTAGTATTTACTTTATTATTAAGATTGTCAACATTTATATTTTAATATCATAATGATCTTAATATTCAAATTATTAATATCTATATTTTAATATTTATAATAATATTTAAATTATTAGAATTCATATCTATGATATTATCTTTGATAATTTAATTATCATATTATTTTGTGATAATTATAATTAAATTACTAATGTTTATAATTTTACTATGTTTTTATCTTGTTAACTTATTTCAATTATTATCTTAGTGTCGTGATTCCGAGGTGTATAAGAGTGAATTTGCACCTCATGTGCAAATCCCCTTTTTTCTTTTATCCACCTTAGAAAACCAAGTTCAGAGGCTTAATTCCACCTAAGCCCCCTGCTTGCATCCCACTTGGCGCCTATTTTGAGCGTCGATGGAGGCGTTTCTGTCGAAGATGCCCACACAGCGCGAAGACATCCGTGCGAGATGCTTACGTCCCTGGCAGATTCCTGCAGCTAAACCTGCATAGGCGTTACTCTTCTTATTGGAGGTGAAGTTGTAACTCCCCCTTCGACTAACCGACCGACCCAAATATGGTCATTTTTCTCGATTCCTCCTGCAAATTCATCCCTTCAACATGCATTCTAACTTCTTGACTGGATTCACAAGCTTCTTCCATACTCTTGCACTCTCTCAAGCTCTCAAGCAACATTCCAAGCATTCCATTGCAGCCAAAATGACAATCCATCACTTCATTAGAGCAAGTTTGGGACCACACCATTGTAGCAGAGGCTCAAGTACTCTCATATTCTCCCCAAGCAGCCTTGTGTGCTCTTGGTGGAGGTGGTAAGCTTCCCTCTCCTCTCCTCTATCACTTGGTTGAGTAGCATAACACTATTTTGTAGTGCTTCTTTGCTTTTTTCTACATTATTTCCTTTATCTCGTTTCCTTGGTTGTTGGTGGAGGTGGAAACACCTAAATGGGGGCCTGACTGAGGCAGACCCCTATACAGCCACCCAACATTCTCCTCTCTTTCTGTGTGTAGGAGTACGTATTTCTCGAAGGATTAGCTGGCAAACAAATTCCTTGGTGAGATCCTCCTTACTCTCTTCACTCTTGCATATTTGCTTTATAATATTATAGAGTATTTCATTTACTTAATCACATCGTTCTGGCCCTTTAGTTAATCAGCTGGGCCGTTAGCTAGTTTTATTGGTTTGACCTTGTCTTCATTGTTGTCTGGCCTTACGAGCCACCCCAACGTATTTTTGAGATGCTAGCATGCTGCGCTGACATCTAGAGACCATGCTTTTGTCTTAGGAAAAAGAGCTTCCTGAGGCATAGTGTTAGACCTAAAAACTAGCTTGCCTAGCCCCTTCCCGTGTTTGGGGTTTGCAGAGTAACTAAGAGGCCTCGAGGTCCTCGTTACTCTTGCCTTGTATTTACAAGCATTACACTTAGCTAAGGTAAGTTAGGGTAGCCTCTCGCATCTTGACCCTCCATGACTTGGGGTCTTGCATGCGATGGTCCCCCTCTCTTACACAGGGACATGACAAAAAAGAGTTGTCCAATATTAAGGAGCATCTTGGAGCTTGCTATGCAAGGATTGGAGTTCAAGACTCCTTTGTGCATTAGTCAAGCCTCAAGATTGAGTTAACAATATTAATAAAAGAGATAATGAGTGGCAATGAATGTTGATGTGAGTTGGAAATGGAGGTTGTTGAGTTGGTAATTTCATCTTCTTTGTTGAAGTATGAAGCAAACCAATGAGTGATTGTGTGTAAGTTACATATACTTAGTGTGTTGATCCAAGAGAATCTACCAATATTAGTTCCTATGACAATTTCAAGACCATTCTCATGGCTTGTAGTAAATATGGGAACGCCTTATGGTCTACAATATGAAAACTCAACTCCTAGATGCTCACGATAACACAAAGATCACCTATCCATCTCAATCAAGTATCATGCATACTCCAATAGTGGCACATAACACTCCATCAAAGATCAAACACACTTGTAATAACCACACCTAGAACAAATGCTCTATGATTTCCATCACAACTTTTGTAGGGTCCAACACACCTTCAGGCAAAACCATATTAATGTTTCTCTCTTGCCACAACTCACCATGCAATTTTGAGTATCACACTAAATGCTTCAAATAGTGTGGGCAATGCAACAATCTAGGTGGCACTCCTAAGGATCATGATATGCCCAATCATCTATTGGCACATTGAGAAACCTATCAACTAATAGTTACACTTCATAACTATTGAAAGATAAGGAGTCACACAAGGAAACAATTCCATTTCCATGGAAAATTGTTCAAACTCCAAGTAACTCTCAACCTTTATAACATGAAATCTATGTAATCTATATATACATATATGCAACATAATATTAATGAAGAAGGAAACATATAGATATGTAGTATTTATACATCCTTCTCAAGAGTATGCTTGTATAAGATAGACAAATAAATATTTACTTTTTCAATTCTATATCTCTCTCTTTCTTTACAATTATATATCTCATAAAGATTTTACACATGCTTATAACTTCATCTAAATCCTCATCTAGAGAGTTTTCCGTTAGGATTCAACCCAAGGCTAAATCAATGGTATTGGAGTAGTTATTCATCTTACATGACATATCAAACATGATTAGAGAATATAAGTCTTGGCATCAAACCTTGAGATTGATCAAATTGCCTACCAACTCATTTCAAGATGTTAAAACTAACATAAGAGGAGATTCACATGATTATTAAGAGTGAAATTAAAGCACTCATTAACCAGCAAAAAATATATTATTCAACCAATTGATATAATTTCTTGAATGGGTGGTTCCATCAACCTCATCATCAAGTAAATATTTTGGTGATTGAATCCCCCTAGGTTTCAAGTAAATCTATGCATTTGTGTTTTTGAGGGTAAGACTAATGTTGATATTATAAATAACTAGTTAGATTAGTTGGAATCTTACTTCTACATTAATGATTTATGTGATCAGAAGAAAATGAAGATTATGCTACTAAAAGTCTCTTCAATTCTCAATAAATGGTGGCAAGCCTATGTGCTTTGAGAGTGTTAGAAATATGAAATTGATTGAATAAACCAAGGAACTTTTTAAGAGAAAATCAAAGTTACATAAACTGAAAAAAATAATAATGCAAACCAGGACTCCATGAGATTATGCAATGTCAATGTGATAATATTGCATTAAGAGCTTCCAAGATGAAAAGATACAAAGCAAGATGCAAGTACAAGATAGATAGTGAGTTTATATAGAGCTAAGAAGATGATGGAGGTAGCAAATCCAACCAATAGGAATTAACCACCAAAAGTGGATATGGACCACCAAAAGTTGATATGGCCACCAAAAGTGGAAAGTGTTCAACCCTTTAAGGAAGGGGACACCACATCATTTATCTCCTAGTTATTAAATAATAAACTCACTTTATTATCCTAAGCAAGCTTAATAAAAGTGAACCTAGGACTAAGGGAAAAAAAATTAACCCACTAGAAAAATAAAATCCTACACCAACACCCCCCTTAAGTGCAACTTAGGAGGATGCAAAAGATTATGGGTCTCAACAAATGAAGCCATGTTAGGTACCCATGTACCTATAAAATTTTCCCCCAAAGAAGAAGAAGCTCTATCCCACAAAAAGGAAGTACACTCCCCATAATAGAGAGAATAATGAAGTGGAAGGAGAAAGAAGCCCCCCCAAAGAGATCCAACGGTAATGCTCAAAACTGGATGTAGAAGATGATCCATGATCATTGAACAATGTTCCTCCCCTTAGGAAGAAACAAAACAAAAGGTGTATACAAGCTATCTCCCCACTTCTGAAAGGAATATGTAGGAAGAAAACTCAAGATGTGTGGTCTTTAAACTTAGCTCAATTGTCTCCATGTCAATGTTGAAGGCTCCCACAATCAAATCAGGCATTCTAGGCCATATTGCTGAAAATGAAAACTCAAAATCTCCTAGATACTGATGTAGAACACTATCCAAAGACTCACATATATCCTCTGAAGATGTATCCTCCAAACGTTGATCTAAAGTATCCACACTCATGTCAAACTGTTATGAATGATCATGTAAAGATTGAACAAGAGGGTCAAAGTGTTTCCTCACAACAACTGAAGAAGAATCAATTTCATCAAAGAGAAGATAAATATCATCAATAGTGTCTCCCAAATTTGCAATATGTGTCTCCATAAACAAGTATGAAATACCTGTCAATAGATCATCCCAAGTTGAATCTGAAAGACAATGAATGTCCTACTTCAAAGAATCACTAGAAACTTTTGAAGAAGCAACACTGGAATCTGAAGTAGCAACAGTAGATGGAGGAGATGGAATGCAAGGTTCAAGAACTTGATAACTTGTGAGAATACCCAAGTTCAAGTAACCAAAATTCTCCTCAAAATCAAAATCAACACTAGAAGTGTGAACACCATGCAAAGAATCAAAGTAATCATCAGGAAAAAAATCTAAAAAGGAGTAAAACTAAGATACATGATCAACCACCTCGGTAGCAATTATCTCTCACTCTCCAAATCTTTGATAAAAACTAAATCGAGAGTGAATTCCACAGTCTTCCCTGCTCCACTATGAGTAACTTGATAGATAGAAAGAAGATTATTAGACAAATGAGGTACAGACAATACATCATTGAAAGTGCCATCCCCTATATCAATAGACCCCTTCTCAATTACATTCATATATGTATTGTTACCCATCAGAATAGGTGGCATAACACAAGGATCAAAAGAAGAGTTCACATGGGCTATGAAGAAGCCATATGATGAGAAGCTCCTGAATCTAGAAGCCATCTCCTTGATCCAATATTCGTAGAAGCTCACAAAGAGCTTTTCCTTTATGTTTGTCTGATGTAGAAGCATAACTAGCATGGCCTTTTTCCTTTTTCTTTCTAGATTTTTGGTTTGATGAAGATGAATATTCAGTTACCCCTTTATTACTCTTCTCAAGAAGATGTGTGAGGTGATCAATCTATTTCTTCAAACATTTGCGTTCATCACGACCAAGTTTCTTATAATAAGCACATTTTACCTTCTCCTTCCTAGATTTTCCTTAATTTGAAGAAGGTTTAGTGTCTATATTAGAAGTAGATGAAGATACATCTGAAGCATTCTCTCCTTGATTCTTTTCTTTCTTACTTTGTCTGGCATTATCTTTTTGATCTTTAATGCCTTGACTTGCAACCAAATCATGAGACTGAGAAGATTTGATAGTGCCCATTTGAAGCAACTTGTCTTGTTCTTTTATGAATTCATTAGCAAACACATCAAGAGAAGGCATTTTTTAGGATACTCCTAAGGCACTTTTAGTGGAATAGAATGTAGAAACAAAGACTGCATAATCTGGACTAAGTTTAGACAGAATACTTAAGATCATTTTTTATCATCTTTCTCAATTCCACACTATTTTAATTGCAATATTATGGCCTTTAGTTTGGTGAAGAAGTCCTATATTATATCAAAACTTGAAGGACTTAAACCTATTAACTCATTCTCCAATTAATGACCTCTTAATTCATCTTGTGCACCAAAGATTTTTTCCAATGTTGTCCAAACTTCATTTTGTGTAGAAAAAGATTCAACATGAAAGAGAAAATCTATAGATAAATACATACATAAGGTTCCAAATGCTTCATCACACTTATTAAACCATTTTGTCTTTTTTTGCATCAATTGTTAGTTTAGCTTCTAGTCCCATTGTTACCCTATACAATCCATACTTTTTCAAGTAGAGGGACATTTTACTTTTCCAATCAAAATAGTTGTAGAGTGTTAATATAGGAATTGTTGATTGATCCATTTTATGTAAAAAGGAAGATTGTTTGTGAGTGTACAAAAAGAGAAAGCAAGTTGCAAAAGAGACACCAAGAGACACCCCACTTTCCACTAGTCTCAGAAATTACCCCCTAAGATATTACAATGTTGGCACTTTATGATTAATGCATTTACAAAGCTTTTTTCAAGATATAATGCTCAATAGGCCCGTAATGACCAAAATTAGATATTCTGATACACAATGAATCTGAGATAAAATCTAAAAAAGTTAGCTTTGTAGCTATGTAGTTCTCTTCAATACCTTTCCAACGCCTATTTGTTTTCAAAAAATGAAGCTCTAGGGAAAAAGTTATGGCTCATTGAAGAAAAAAGCAACAACTTCAACCTACAATATCTAATAGAAAATGGAAAATTTTATTTTCAGAACCTTTGTAGATAGAAAGTGCTCATCTCCAGCTTTCTAACTATATCTTGTTTACTAAAATCCACTGCCCGAAGCAAAAGATATGATTTTTTTTTTTAAATGGTTGAATTTAGCTTGCAAGAAATGATTTTTTTTCTAGCAAAAATGTTTTACTTCTGATTTGATTTCTAAATAATCTACTTGTTGTGTGTACAAAATATCAAAAACCTAGAAATATTTTAATGCTAAGAACAAAACCCATAAATATTTTTTTGATCCAACAAGTAGAAGCTGAAAAATGATTTCTTTTAACCTTCAACTTATAGAAAAATGGACGTGTGACGCTTTTTGGCCAACAATTTTCTTTAGATCTGCTCAAGATATGCAAAATCTAAAAGATACCCAAATGAGATTTCAACCTTGAAAACAAAACCCAAAGATCATTTTTTTTAACAAATGAGTGGAAGTTAGATTTTTGAAGCAAAAATGAAAATGACAAAAAAATAGCTTGCATCAAACCCCCATTTGCAACTATCAAATGATCTCCAATTTGGATGAAACAAAAGCCAAATCTGGCTTTCTTGAGCCTTCTAGATGCATTGGAATAGTAAAAAATATTGCCAATATAACCAGAAATGATATAATCACGTGGATCTCACAAAACACATATATAATATGACGAGGTTATTAGATCTTTGCAAATCCTTTCTGATTCTCTAGATTGTTCAAAACACAAGAGACGAGCATACGAGAATTTACAAGATCTTTACATGAAAACTCAATCTCTCAATCAGGAATCTATAAAATTACATTTCTCAAAACAAAAGCTTTGATACCATGTTAGAAATCTGAAATAGATTGAATAACCCAAGGAACTTTTTAAGAGAAAATCAAAGTTACATAAACTGGAAAAACATAAGAATGCAAACCAGGACTTCGAGAGATTATGCAATGTCAATGTGACAATATTGCATTAAGAGCTTCCAAACTGAAAAGATACAAAGCAAGATGCAAATACAAACTAGGTAGTTAGTTTATATAGAACTAAGGAGATGATGGAAGTGGAAAATCCAACCATTAGTAATTAACCACCAAAAGTGGATATGGACCACCAAAAGTGGAGATGGCCACCAAAAGTGGAAAGTGTTCCACCCTTTAAGGAAGGGGACACCACATCACTTATCTCCTAATTATTAAATAATAAACTCATTTTCTTATCCTAAACAAGCTTAATTTAAAAGTGTAAGAAAAACCTAGGACTAAGGGAAAATAAATTAACCCACTGGGAAAATAAAAACCTACACCAACATGCGCTTTGAGAGGAGGAATAAATAGAGGGAAAATTTGAGCTAACCTAGGATTGATCACTAGAAACCTTCAAGGGTGAATACTATAGATTGAAGATGTTTCTGATGATTGCCATATACAATGGTTTTAATTATCACAAGAACATGATCAATTAGTCCAAGCCTACACAAATACTTTTAGTGAACTCTATGTAAGGCTAGGATCATCTAAGTTAGAGAAAAAAATAAGTCCTCGAGTACTACAATAGCTTACGGTAGCTGCCACAATAATGGGTTACACTTTTTGGGATATCTTGATGTTTGCCTGAAATCACATATTTTTAGAAAATATAATAATTTAAGCCTTGAAAGGTTCGATTTAAAGGATTTAATTAAAGAGGGTTTGATCAAACCCTCAAGATTAAACCCCCTTGGATATAACCTTGCTAATTTTAAACCATACCTATAATGGAGTCTCCTCTACACCTATCAAAATGTTGATAAAAAACCACATTTGATTTACCTTTTGGGGGATCAAACGAATTCATTTAAAATTTATGTTTTGTAAGTATATATCCCTTATTATAATCTTCCCAAAAACTATAATTTTAAATATATTTAATTTGATTATTATCTTTACTTTTTATTTTTTTATGAATGTAGGTTTTTCAATGCATCAAGGTCTTTGTTTCACACATACAAAAAAAAAGGAAAATAGAGAAAAAAATCTAAAAAATACATGTCCACTAGGTATTGATGTTCTTATTCCAACAAAAAAAATAAGTTAATTCAAATGCATACAAAAAAAATTATTTGTTACACAATACACCTCTGTCCAAATTATAATTACTCTAACTTAGAAAATTAATTTAAAAAGAAATATGCAACAAAAATTATGAAAAAATATCCATTCCCTAGATATTGGTGTGAAAAAATTGTATTTTAAAAATTATAATTGTATCCTTTCTATAAAAAAAGTTATGTGTTACACAGTAAACATCACTTTTTAAAAATGTTTAGTAGAAAAAATAAGTTATTAAAAA
This sequence comes from Sequoia sempervirens, assembly GCA_007258455.2. Classification (NCBI taxonomy): domain Eukaryota; kingdom Viridiplantae; phylum Streptophyta; class Pinopsida; order Cupressales; family Cupressaceae; genus Sequoia; species Sequoia sempervirens. The sequence goes on along the minus strand of VDFB02385931.1, from coordinate 15,036 downwards.
TTACATAAAAGGATTCACAATTTATTTTTAAATTAAAAAATATAATTAGAATCTACACACAAAATCTCATAAATCACTAGTTTGCTTCATCTTCAAATCTTAATGGTTTAGCTGCTATAGGTGCAAGAAAGTGAAGATCTAGTGAAAAATGTTGATTTCAATGTCAAGTTTTACCAAAAATTGTAACCCATCATTGTGGGATCACCCTTACTATAATATTATGTGTATAATCCTAAGTTATAATTATTTTACAAATATTTATTTCGAAGTTGTAGAATCTAAATAGTCATCCTAAAGGTGAATTGAATTGTCCTAGGTATGAATTGAATGGATAGTCTTTATTGATAAATATGTACATTGCATCATATTTTAATGAATACAATTTTGGATTTGTCTTGATACAATAAATTCTAATTTCATTTTCATAGCACATTTCCTACTTGACATTGATATTAGAGCACAAACAATTTTTACATTTGTGTTATTCCTCCATCTCATTTTTTCTCCCTCTCCAAATCCATATTCATTGTTTGCCATTCCTCATTCTTCCATTTTTTAAACCATTAAGAAAAATTGCTATCCCTGTGGTTGCCAATTGGGCGGTTTTGGTATTGGTGTCATTGTGGGATGTGGCCGATGACATGGTTTTGGCTGGCATGGTGAAGTAGGGTGTCGATGGAGGGCGATTAATGAAGGAAAGGTGGTGGGAGATGAAGTGTAGTCCGTTTGGCTTCATAAATGCAATGTCCTATCAAAGGACGGGGAGGTGTTGGAGCTCGGGGTTGATGGGACGCCAAAACTGGTGGAGGCATCATGTCTTTATTAACTTTGACATTCCTCATTTCTTCACCTCAGATATGGAGACACATGTGTGTCTTCTGTCTGCAAGAAAGTTGTGGGCTTTCTATGGGAGAATTCGGCATGGGTGGCTAAAATTTGTGTTTAGAGACTGGGATGAGTTGGTTTTGGGGGAGGTGGATTTGATGTTGGGTGAGGAGTTCATGAATTTAGTAGAGCATTGGCGGACAAATGCAGATATAGCGGCTTGGTTTTTGGTTGTGCTCTTAGATCTAGAGGTGCCGAAAGTAATGGTTTTGCTCATAGCACAGTAGCAAGTTTGGGAAAGTCTATTAGAAGGCACCATGAATGTGGTGATAATTCCAGAATTGGGCATGGGAATCTCTCATCCCTGTGACCTACATCATGCTCTTCTTCTTGGTGTGTGGGTTAAGCGTTATCCCTTCATCTTGGATATTAAAGGCGAGGCATTGAGGAGGCACCATGACCGGGCTCGGTGTGGGCTGATCTTCCTAAAACATTACTTGTTCTTGGAGCCGTCTGGAGGGGTGGACTGGCATCGAATCTTCAGGGATCTCTTGCTTGCAGAGGGCATGTTAATGAAGGATTAACTGGTATTATAGGGGTATAGTGATATGTTATGATGCTTAGTTTTTTGGGTTATTTATAATTGTCTCCCTGGTTGCTCAAATTCAAAATCTTGTATGGGGTTGTTTGGTGATTGGTGAATTAGTTTTTTGGTGTGTTTGAAATTTTGGTGTGTCCAATTGGGGTAGTCTATTGGATGTTTTTGGGGATGGTTGGGGAATTTTGACAGTATCTAGAATACAATGTATTATCTTTTTGAAATCAATAAAATCATAGTTACGAATTAAATTTTTTTTTTGCTATGATCTAGGGTTTTCATTGAACAATATTCCCATCTATCTAATTCTTACATATTATCTCTTGAAGAAAATTTTATGTCATGTTGTAAATGAATTCAAGCTAAAGCATGTAAAATCTTGTGTGCATGTGGGTACCACTCTATAAATTCATGTTCAATAAATATTCAAGGGTGTCTTGCTAGAGTTCTACATTGAGAGAAATATGACTCCATAAACATTCAAGTTTCAATTCTCTTCCTAAGAGAAAATGACCACACAAGCCTTCATCTCCTCTAGAAAAACCTTGTGCATCCCTAAGATTCTGTTTTACCATTGCAAATTATATATTTGAACATGGTGAGAGTAGAAACTACATCCCTGATTTTCTAAATCTAGTTGGAATCCTCTCCAAACCCTAGCACCCAAAAAGTTTTTCAAGTATTTGGAGCAAGTACAAATTAGCAAATGTGCTAATTAGAGATGAGAGAGAATCATAGGAGAGATCAAGACTCTACAATGAGAATTGATTAGTCTATTTCAAAGTTCATAACCTTTTGGATATCATGTTACATGTGTTACCATAGTCTTGTGTGCTTTCAAATCTATTTTTTTTCATTCAAGAATTATTTTTTGAGATTTTTTTAGGTCTTCAACATAGTCACGTTCCCTCATTTTTATATGGGAGTTTTATTATAAGAAGTGGAGTTTATATTTTTTTAACAAGGAGTTATTTTAAATTAGAGGAGGTGATTTTTAAGGGTCATTTTTATTCTAGATCAAGGGTGTTTTAACTCAAAACCATGGTGTTTTATTTTAAACTTAGGAGGAAAAAATTTATTAGTAAGGGGATAATTTATAGGTGGTTATTTTACTCATTTTAGAGTATTTTAGGGGGGATTTTTAGACTTGTTGAATATATCAAGCAATAATTTATTTTTATTTTCAACCAATCAAAATATTAATGAAAAAACAAATTTATAAACCTAAAAAAAATCTAAATGTGTAGCATATGCAATTCCTCTAGTTCACCTTTATGGCTAAAGTTGATGTACTTTAATTACTACACCCAATGTTAACATAGTTACAATAATGATTCCAAATGCTACAAGTAATAAACCGTTGGGAAGAAACAAGGACACACCAATTTTTTTTGTCTCTATCACTAGACATAAATCATAACAATTATACAAGGGTTTCTTTCCTAAGTAGGTGTTATTAATGTGGTTGAAATATAAGTAAACAACACAATGGAACTTATGGGCAATATAGGTTCAATTTGATTAGATTGTGATTAAGCTAATAACCATATATCAATGAAATAAGGGAGAAGTAATAAGAAAATTAAAAAACTCATAAAATGCAAACCATTACACTAGATACATGTGGATAAATTCTTGCAGGAAAAAACTCCATCCCAAAGAGACACAAGCTTGTATTATTCTCAAAAGATGAAATATAATTTAATATAGTCCATTTGTCCCTCTAATAGTAAACTAACTTCATATAAGTACTTGTAAATAACCACACAATCCAACATTCCATGCCTCCAATGGATAATAAAATTGAAAAGAGAAAAGGTCATCAATTGCATGCAAAGCCATAAGTTAAATCCACGAGCCATGAAAAAAATCCAATGCCCCAAAGGTCATGGTTAAACATCTTAAAATGGCACATAACTCCTCTTACACATCTTTCATGCCCTTTATGCATCATAGATGTCATATATTGGTCATAATAGTCAAATTGACAAAATTCCCAATTCTACGTGCTCCATAAGGGCATTGATTGCCTTGTCACATAAAATATGAAATATCTTATTGCAACTTGCAATGTTGACTAATTCTTCATAACCTCCATATTAAATTTATTTTTACAAAATACTCCAAGTATACCAAAGAGTAAATAAATAATAAATAAATTCTCTCTAAACATGTGGACCCAACTTTGCCTCATTCCATGATGTTTGGAGATTAGACATTATTTATCATCTACATAATTAAATTATAATTATAAGACTTAGGACTTGCATGGTAAATGACACACACAGTCTTAACAAATAGGATGAATTGTTTTCATGTGTTTCATGTACCTCTATACTCTCATATGTTTTAAAATCTCTTTCATGCACTAACAAATATATCAAATGGACAAGCTTCTTCCATGTACCAACAAATATATAGGAAGAGTGAGCATATTAAGAGATTTGATATATGAGAGGTAAACCTATTAGAGAGATAAGGAACCAATTCATCTTCCATTGATAGAAAACTATGTTCAATTATTTCAATAGTTGGTACGACACTAATTAGGAAGGACACTTGGTTAGAATAGTCGAGGCAAGTTGAGAATAATCTCATATTCAATGCTTTATGGTTTAAGATTTGTGGTGGAAATACACAACTAGCTAAACCAATAACAAATGTAAAAATAAAAATCTAGAGGTGTTAGCTTTGATAAGGGTCTCGATTGATGGAGAAGGCTGACAAAATTTACAAGAATGCAACACATCATAGGAAGCATGAAACAAGTTAAAACAATTGTATGTTTCCCATTCAAAATTGGAATGCAAATAATTGTGATTAAAGTTGTCCAACCTTGAGATTAAAAATAGTGATATAATGAGTGGATTTAATGGTGTCGAAGTTGATGGTGATAAATTTAATGTATATATGTCTTCCTTCATAAAAGTGTTTTCCTTACCATGTATTCTACCTATTTTGATTTATCACAAGCAAGAAATCAAGTGAAGTCACTCACTCTTGATCAACTAGATTTAAAGATGCCTAAAAGAGTAAAGGATTTTGGAAGAAAAATAAAAAACATAAGAGAAAATGTTTGTTATTCTCATAGAAAAGGAAACTATTCCAAAGAAGTGAAGGAAATGATAAGTACAAAGAAAGAAATTTAGAACTATTAGATTAAAAAATAAACTAAAGTTGCCTAAACCCCTATGCAAGAAATAGAACAATGAAGCAAATGATATTGAATTTAAAATAGCATAATAGAGTTAGTTCCCACAAAAACATATGTGAATTCTCAAGAAGTAAAATGTCATTACACAAGAACATAATTGTATGAATGAAATATTGATCTAGAGGAGTGGATATATCTATGAGAAGAGACGAGGAAAAACTAACCGATGAGAAAAGTAACTCCAACTACCAAAAATAGGTGGGAGTTATATTCATAAAGCATGGCTTCTACCTTATTATGATCCACTCACTACAACTAAGAAAAATATGTGGAGAAATACATAATATCCAACTAAGGTAAAAAAAACTACAGTACCAACCCCATAAGCATAGAGGTGGGTGAGAAGATGGGTCTCAACAAATACAACCTAATGAGGTACCAATGTACAAATAGACACCCCAAAAAAGAAGAAACCCTCGAGAAGAGAGAAATATTACCTCCCTAAAAGAGAGATAGAAGTCCCTCATCCAAAGAGTGAGAGAAAAGATACCCCAAGTAGAGAGAATAAGGACTAAGTAGCCCTCCTCAAAGAAGTATCCTTGTGCACCCCTAACAAAGCTCATAAATGAGGAAAATTGCTTTCTATGAAGGGTTTGGTGAAGATGTTGGTAATCTACTCAAAAGTCAAGAAATATCAGAGATCAATGGCTTAGCCATGGATAATCTCTTAAATGAAGTTCATGCGAGACTTTATGTTCTTAGTTACATGATGATGGACCAAGTTATATGAAATTTGTATGCCACTCCAGTTTTCATAAAATATGATAAATAGTTGTTTAAACTAGATACCAAACTCATTGAGAATATACCATTGAAGCTAGATGGCCTTAATGGTGACATTAACAACCCACTAATAATCAAACTCAGTGGAAGATAGAGAAATAATAAACTACTTCTCTCTAAACTAATATATATGACCTAAACTAAGTGAGAAGTTGTAAACTAAAGTGGAGTTGCAATTCTAAGAATCACTCACATGGTTTAAATTAGTGTATCCCACCAAATCAATATTAAAAACCACTATATAATGAATCCCTAAACTATGAGTATCTTGAATGTAATAGAGAATCCACTTAGTTTCTTTCCAATATAGTTCATGGAGTCAATACATAAAGTAATAGACCATGCACATAAAATATGATATATTAGGCCTTGTATGAGCTGGGGGGCAATGGGGGGTCTAGGGGCCGCACCCCCAAAAGGAAATTTTTATTTTTATTTTATTATTGTAAATATGGACCGTTCATCATTAGGTCTTAGATCTGACGGGCAATATTTTTTTAGCTTGACTTTCCCTAGAAGACAACCCTATTTTATGAGGGAATTGTATTACAACTATGTATTATGATGTATTCTGAGAGTCTGATAGCAGTCATGTTACCTTTGGATCTCTAGTTGGTGATACTCATTTGAGAAGTTTGCTTCTCAAGTATATTGTAATCTTTGTGATTTTTGAATAATATATTGGGCAGCTTTTGGAGTGTGGGGTTTTCTCCTGAAAGGGTTTTCCCCACATAAATCATTGTGGATATTTATGTTTATTTTTGTTTAAGTTTCTGTAACTATTAAAGATCTATAAAGTTTTGAATTATCCTCCTCTTAAGATTAGTGTAGGAAGTTGTTCCACTACCTTAGCTTCCTTACAATACCATCAACCAACTTAGGTGAAGAGCACCAAGATCAAGCTTAACCCTAGAAAGAAAGGGACTCATAACAATCTTACAACTAGCCATGTGAAACTACAAAAGCAAATCAAGAGCATAATTGGGTTGTGCAATAATAATCCTACAAGAAAGATAGGAGATCTCAATCTCAAGAAAATAATGCAACTAGGTCAAGTCAATCATCAAAAACTTGTCATGAAGAGTAATTTTCTCTTCCATGATGGATGGAAGAACTCCTTTTGATTAATAGATCATCAATGTATAGAACCAAAATGAGGGGAGAACAATCTCATTGTAGAATCCATACATTCAAATCTAAATGGTAATAAAAACCAAACCATGAAAAGGAAGGAATCCATCTTAGCATACCAAGCTTGGGGGTCCTATTGTAGGTCATAGACAGATTTCCTAAGTATGTGTATCAAGGAAGATTCATGTATAAAACCACATGGCTACTCCATTTATATCTCCTCCTTAAGGTCTTTATGAAGAAATTCCATTTTCATGTCCATTTGGTGAACCTCCTAGTGATGTGTTACATTGATAGCAAGTGTAAGACACATACAACTCTTGTTTACAATTGGTGCAAAGGTTTGAGAGTAATCAATGTCATGAACCTAAAAAAACCCCTTTTTTACCAATATCTAATGCAATTTTCTTGATAGATTAACTTACATCTATTGGGAAATTTATCTCAACCTTACACCTTAAAATGTTAAGAAAACAAAAATAAATAAATTATGGGCTATAAAATATAAAAACTCAAATTTTGGGCTATAGAGGTCTTTTTTGACCCTAAAAATATAAAAAATGGGTCATAACTAAGAAGATAGATATGGGGATATAGATCTCTTTGAGATATATAATTAAAAAATATGGGCTCAATCAACTTCCCAAATCAATAATTATGGCCTCTAAAGTTGGGTCTCCCACATAAAAAAATGAACATAAATGACACATAAGAGAGCTATAAAAGAAGTTAGACTTGTTGAAAAATATATGATGTATGTTATGATAGACCATAATCCATCTTTGAATGAAAATAGTGGAACCAAGTGGAGCACCCAAGTTGTTGAATGGAATACATTATTTTCAACCCGTAGACTCATCTTGGGGATTGGGATTTAAATTTTTAACTAGGGATTTGGGTGCCATATTTTGGGTGGTTTTAGCTCATGGTTTTTTAATTATAATTTAATGGTTTCAAGCACCCATTCTCCAATTTATTATGTTCTTGAGATAGAGATTTCATAAGGAGTTTTTGTAGGTACTATTATGTTTCCAAATTGCTCCATGTATCTCTTATTAGTGATACTTGTGCAAACTATTAAATTGTGTAAGTGTATTATGACCAATGATAATAGAATAATACATTGAATTTCTTTCAATTGTGAGGTTTTTCACTTGAAATGGTTCCCCCATGTAAATAATTGTGTTATTGTACACTAATTTTATGTGTATTCCCTTGTAATTATATGACTAGTTTAATTTATATGCATACTTCCACTCATAGAGTAGTATAGGAAGTGTATTCAACATTTATGCTTTCTTTCATTTGGTATCAAAACTTGATAACCTTATATTGTAGGTGTTAGCTCCACAAGGATGTTTTATAATGACCTTAGATTGAGTGATAACTTATGTAGAAGAACTTATTATATGAAAAAAGGAAAGCACATCAAGGATAGAAATGGAGAAGTTATCAAACACAAAATTTGAGATTTAGAATCTATTGTATCCAAACCAATTTTTTTGCTTCGTTAAGGCATTTTGCTTAAAAGAGTCTAAACCTTGTAAAATGATGTCAAAACACAATTTTTGGGCAAATCAAGTATGGACTTTGTGTTAGTTTGGTGTCAGGAAGATATTGGTGAAATTTGCAAAAAAAAGAAAATTAGGGTTTCAAACACCCCTGTTTCATGTTGCAAAACCCTAAAAATTGAAACTTGTTAGAATTGACTGAAAATTGTTTTTATTGGCTTATTTTGCTTCATGATCACAATGGTGAAGTTAGTTTTAGTTAAAATTCAGTTTAAGTCTAGTGGGTAGTTTCTACTTTTTCAAATGGAAAGCTAGGAGTTTTGAGGTCATTGATGATAATGGCCAGAGACCAGGTGTCAAAATCTAAGTCTAAAACGCTCAAATGAAGAATCTATGGTGAGATAAGTGCAAAATAATGCTTTGTCTTAGAGGAGATTTTTCGCCGGGATGAAAATCATCAAAAAATTTCCAAGTCTAGAGCACCAGAGCCCTTGGAGGCCAGGGGCACCCTAGATTTTAGTTTTGAGGTTTGTCACTTCCAAGAAGACTTGTCAAGAATATTGCCAGCTTCACGATGAGCTATCTAGCCAGCCTGAAAGATTTATCTAGCACCTGATACAAGAGATTGAAAAATGACTAACACTGGAGTGAAAAGCACACCTCTTAGCTAGGGGCGCCCATCTTTTTGAGGGACTAGATGAAGGATTTCAATTAAATGATACCTAGAATGATTGTCTCAGATTTGATCAAGCTTCACAACTCATTCGTTAACGGGTGAATTTGAGTTGCTGAACTGTTAGAATCAGAGGTCAAACATGAGGTTTAATCATAGTCAAAATATCAAGGAGAAAGAAAAAGCTACCCTTGGAGGCTAGGGGTGCCCAAGGTTTTGGAGCTTTAAGTGTAGTCTTTCTGGTGATCTCAAGTATTCATCTTGTCCATGTTACGTCTAGCTTTTCGTTGTATATCTCAGTCAAGTCAGAGAACGAGTTAGCAACTTGTAGTTGGAGTTTAAGTGGATTTTTAGCTAGTTTGTAAAATGGCCAAGTCTGGAAGCAAAAGTGCCCCTGGAGGCCAGGGGCACCCTTGATTTTAACCCATTAGATGATGTAATTTGGAAATATGCTCTCCAAGAGGTTTTGTGTAGAACGGAGCCAGCTTTGCGACGATCCTACCTTTCAGTTCTAAAGTTTTGTTGAACGCGAGATGTAAGGAGGTCAAAATCACCTTCAAAGTGATGGAAAATGATGAAAATTTGACTATGGAGGCAAAAGCACAACTTTTGACCAAAGGCACCTTGATTTTTGAAGCCTCAAACCTCAAAATTATGGATTGCAGTCTCAAGGAGTGTTTTGTCAGTTTTGGTCCTATTCTTCAACGAAATTGTCCGCCAATCAAGATGGCATGTCAGTCAATCAAAATCAGTGGTTGAACATGGGCTCTATAAAGGGTTGCAAATCCAAATTTTCATAAAATTGGTTAAGTCTGGAAAGTGACGCCTTAAGTCAAAGGTATGAATTTTGAACTCAAGATGACTAAGCACCCATGCAAGGTGGATTTTAAAAATTAATTTAAATATTATTTAATATTTTAATATTTTTACTTTATCTAAACTCAAATTTGCTTGCAAAAGGCATGATTTTGTTTTGTATGCAAAATTAAATGAGTACCAAAGTTGGTGCCCTTTTTAGGGTTTATTTTTCATTCAGTTAACTATTTTGAGGTCCAATCAGATGAAGTTGTATTTTTCAGAGGTCCAGTTAAGGGTGGTGCTTGATTTGCAAGCAAATGGGATGATTTTAGACTTTAATTAACTTATTTAAGTTATTATAATTTCCATTATTCTCATAACAGGGTCAAGCAAAGGCGATTTTATTGAGCAATTGAAGATTCAAAGGTGCTTTGAGTTCAATTTTTCAGTACTAGGTCCAGATTGTTCAGAAGATTAATTTTCTAGAGTTCAATTTTTTAGTGCATGTAGACTTCATTGAATCTCAGTCAAGTATAAGCGACTTTTTGAGGAAAAATAAACAAACTTCTATATTCTATCTAATTTCTTCTATTCTCATCTTAGGTATTCTTCGCATGCCAAATAAAACGGCAAAATGTTCAAAATCTGATCATCTGGGTTCACATATTTCAGCGACAACAACAAAACTCACGTCTTAGATTTTTTCGAGAAAATTGCCCCGTTGCTTTTATTCTAAAAGCACTATGTTTTTTTTCGAAGATTCCTTTGCATGTGGGTCAAAAACACATATTTTTTTACATCGAATCATCTGGGTTGCCTTAGATTTCCATTGCCCACAAAACCCATGTCCCAAATTTTCTCAGGAAAAATTGCCCTAGGAAGCTCTAGAACCCTTGCTTTTTCTCGACTGAAAAGCCTTTGCATGCCTTTTGCTAAAACTCACTTTTTTGAATTTTTGACGATTTGGTTTTCTTAGAATTCAATTCTCTACAAAACCCACATTTTAGAAAATTTTTGATTTTTTTTCCCGTAACTAGCTATTTTTAGCCTAATCCAAAGTTTTTTTCAGCCTTTTTTGAAAGTTGTCCAAACATACCCGACTTTACAGTCAAAAGTCCAAATTTTCAAAATGTAATTCAACCCCATAGATTATAAAATCAAAAAGGTCTTGATGCACGAATTTTTGAAAACCTTGAACACAGACTTTAGTTGTGTCTATCCAGTGGTCAATCTGAACACGTTAGAAGGTGTTAGCAAGAATACATTGAAGAATCTTGAGTGTTCTGGGTCGATGGAAACAACGTCTATTCCGATCACAACTTTTGATCTTGAGTTTGTTCTTGCTTGCATCAAGAACTATGACTCATCTACACGACAAATCATATTAGCTAATCTGGGAGAGTCATATGCAGCCTTAAGCCGAGGGATGTGGAAAAGTGCTTTGCTATTCCTCCTCATTTAGATAATTTCACTATAGTCATTGAGGCTTGTGATAAGATATGGTATGAGGAAAAAGAGATATCATAGAGGAAGGTTGCTCAGAGATGGTTGAAAATACAAAAGACTAACATGTCTAAAAGGAGTCATGACGAGTTCAAGGATGAAGTTGCAATTTTGATAACTCTACTCAATCGGGTTACGGGTCAGGAGGAAGCTAATATTTTTTGACCATGGATGTTCTATGTCATTTCTAGGATCCTTGATGGTACATAGCACTTTGACTGGGCCATGTTGATCAGCGAGTGCCTTCACTAGCAGATTACTGGATTCCTCAAAATCCACAAGTTTCACATGGTTTCTTACTTGGTTTACTTGATTGCATCTCAAGATAGTTTTATACACTTGAAGACTAACGAGACTCTTTGTGCTCAATGCATTCATGAATATTACTCTCAATTGGAGTTCTCAAAAGCTGAACAGGATTTCAGGGCAGTGAATGATCACTTTTTCATGAAGACAGTTAGGGATCTAGACAACGAAATGCACATCGAGATTTCACTAGAGGAAAAGTCAGTGATGGAGAGTTGGGCGGATTGGTTCATTCAATTACCCACTTTCACATATATCCAAGTGTATGGTTACATCGGAGAGCCTTTGATGCTACCAAGGTACCTGTCAGACAGGGTCCTTTTCATGGAGTTTTTGAGACAAGCTCAACATGTTCACTCTTTTCTTCGCAGTTGCCATAAGTCAGCAGTTACCTTTCCTTTCAGATGGGGTATTTTCACATGTAGTATTGCCACTGATTGCAAGTTTATGAAGATCGAGCTTGAGAAATTCAACCTCAAGTACCATATTGAGAGGCATTCTTATGATCCTTTGGGTCATTATGAAGCCTGGTTGGAGTGAAGTATTGCACACAAGCCAACACTTGAGGATTTTTGGGCTAATTGCGAGTATGAATTTGAAGTCCATCGACATCACTACTGTAGACTTACTATTGCTCAAATCACTAATTTCCTATCAGAGGATGTTGAGGGTTTGTCAGATGATGACAAAGAGGTTCTACTTAGTTCATACATCAAAGATCAAGTTGCTCACCAACCACTTTGCCAACCAAATTCATACGCTAGGTAGAGTATTTCCATTGAGGATGTGTCAAAATTAGTTATCAAAACCAATAGGCAATTCTTGGAGAGTAAGAGAAGGCACAAGACAGTTCTAGTCACAAAGCTTCCAGTAGGGTTTTCTTCACTACCTTCTACCTCAAGGACAAGGCCTCAGGTTAAGGTTATCTTGAAGCCTTTTGAAGGGGTTAGGATCAATGAAAACATAAAGGGGAGAAGTACTAGAAAACATAAAAAAAAAAAAGGTAGAAAGGGAGCCTGAAGTTCTAGTAGAGACTTATATTGGTTGAACCACATCTTTCACCTCCTAGTTCACCATTTTCACCATAGTTGCCTCCTATTGATATGGAATCAGAGCCGAAACCACCAATTCGAGGAGCATCAAAGACAATTGATCCACCACAGGTTGATGTACAACAACAATGGTCTCTCCTCGAGCTGATAATATTGCTCATTCATGTTGGCTCAAGAAATCTTTGGGAAGATAGAGGCGAGAACCTTCATATCACCTTGATTTGTTTGAGTTTAGCGATCCTTATTAGGGAAGGTTGAACAAAAAAATCAAGAAGCAGGTGCACATTGAGAAGACTCTAGAATTAGAGATCGTCATAGAAGTTGCTATGCCACTGAAGGGTAAGAGCCTAGATGAAGTTGAGGTTGGTGATTTCACCTTCATCAAAGCAAATCTTGGCAGGAGTACTAGAGAAATCGATGTGAGCCTTCTCAAGATTGTCACAAATAATCTTGAAGAGTGTGTCATGAAGGATGGAGAGGATAAATTACTTCTTGAGGCTGAAATTAGGAAACTTTGACAGTATATTTCTGATCTTGTTCATGGAAACCCGAGCAGAGCACCTGTTCTTCCACAAAGCACACCTGCAGAACAACAAAAGTTGGATCAGTTAGTTAATCATGGAAAATTTTTGGACAACTGAGTTGAAAACTTTATTTATATAGGTCGACATCTTCTTGCAAAGTTATATTAGTTGAGGAATGATGCACATGGACTTCATTAAGGGATCCAACAACTCGAGATAACTGTGGTAGAAGGCATGGCAAAAGATCGGATTCTCATATCCCAGTTAGCAGTTGCATATGACGCCATGATAGTAGAAGAAGAGAAAAGGAAGATATTTGCTTGGAGAGAACAACACCTCTTCAGGATGAAGACATACGAGAGAATCTCTACCAGGTTGAATACAGTCAAAGAGAATGTTACTGGAGCTCTCAAACTCATCAGCAACTTTTTCACTCAGATCCCGTGCCATTATCATCTTGTAGATGGTACATATGTTGAACTTGATGTAGTACAAGCTAAGTTTGAAGGGCTGGTTTGTGATAGTCTTGAGGGAGATCCTACGGCATCCAAGTTGGATCACATCTTAGTGATGACAACTAGTTTCAAAAATTTAACTGAAGAGGTTAGAGAATGCATCAGGGTAATCAGATATGGTGATAGAGAGTTGAACATGTAGGTTATCATCGTGGACAACATCACAGTAGTACCAGAGGATGAGACAATTGACTAGTTCCTGGACGAGGTGTTAGACTGTGATGATCTAGAGTGATCCATCAGTTGGAACCTACAGTTATTTTCGAGGATAGAGTCAGGAGCAACAGTTAACTCGACATTCAGTCTTGAGTTCTAATTGCTGATTTTATGCACACACATCTCATCCTTGGAGATATCTTCGCAGGAGTTTAGACTTTTAGTTAGGAGTAGTTAACTGATGTTAGTTATAAGTTATTTTTATTTCAATAAGGACTTGCATGTTGCACATGTCCAGTTCAGTTGAGTCTTGTTTCAGTTAACTGATGGTTTTCTAGTTAACTGTATAGTTTCCTTTATTTAGATTTTAGCAATAAAATCTTGCATGCTTGCAAGATTGTAGTTGACTCAAGGTGATTTTAGGGTTCCCTACACTTTGATGTCTATAAATAAGAGCACCTTTGCTCATTTATAATTAACTTTTGCATGTGATAGCATACATGCTGAGCAACCTTACCTGTAGTATTGCTATTCTGTATCTGTTCAACAAACTTCTATTATGATAATAAATAGTTGTGTAGCCTTACTTGAATGTTATTGTTATGATATTTGTTCACCTTAGTTAAATGGAGTGGCTAAGTTTGATTGTTTATTGTATGCGTGTTGCGCCAATGCAATTTGTTGTCCTAGTTGGCTTTCTTATGTTATGTTTTACAATCTTTGTTTCAATCTACACCTCGGATAGGTGTTGTCACCTCCTTGGGAATTTAAAAGTAAGGATTGTCATTTTAATGTTGTGTTAATAATCTTTCTTTTAGCCTACGCCTCAGATAGGTGTCATCATCTCCTTGGAAATCCTGACTTAAAGATTATCGTAAAACCATTCTCGCTACTTTTTCCTCATGCTCTATTTTCTTGAGGAGATTGGATAAATTAAAGCTTTTAGCTTAGTTGTAACTTTAGAGATCTGTGAAACCAGAAAATCCTTAGCTGCAACGTTCTTGGTTTTTCTTGACCTTGTGCCTCTTCCAGCTAAGACAAAAAGATAGGAGTTAGAATACTCTACTTTTTCACACAAATCAACATAAAGAGGGAGCTTCCCCTCCTAATTTGAAGAGCACTCATTACGCACTGTGCATAGCTTTCCATACCACCTTGCACTCGAGAGGTGCTAATTGTTACGCCAATAGTTTTCTGGCACCCATCGCAATGTCTTCATGTGTTACATGCAAGATGGTGCAAGCCATTGTGAACGCAAAAGGATGTTCCTTCGGGTGTTGAGTTCCATCTCCGTGAAACTAGGGAAAGCGCTTCCTTGACCCTTTAGGTAACTCATGATTTACCTCAAAAGCCAAAGGTCCAATGTTATTACCCCAAGGTAATAGGGGTGGATGTCACCTGTCAGCATTATCGTTGTTATCATCCATTGCTTCTGTATGGATCATGC
>VDFB02385930.1:0-46496 GCA_007258455.2 Sequoia sempervirens | reverse complement strand
GATGCATTATATAAATTGTTTATCTCATTCATACACTTTCATTTTGGCGCCCACCGTGGGGCCTAACCCCATATTCTGCAATTTTTTGTGAAAAGTGTTTTATAGGTATCGACATGTTAGTTTTAGCAGAATCGTAGTTTTTTATAGCGCGCTGGCTGGATTCTGTAGCGCGTCGGAGGAAAACTATAGCACGTCGTATAACTGTTTTAGCGTGCCGCACAACTGTTTTAGCGCGCTGCACAACTATTTTAGTACCTCAACCCTTTGTTCTTTAATATCTTTTATCTGGATCCAACGCATCCGCAGCCAGATTTTGTTCTTTAATCTCTTTTTGGTTAAAATTTATCAATCCTAGGACAGAAAACGGGTTAAAATTTATCAATCCTAGGATAGCAAACGGATAAAAATTGATCAATCCTAGGATAGAAATTTCATTATTACTTGTGGGATTAAAATTGAACATCATGCTTTTTATGGAGCAATATCTCCATATAGATTAGATAATTTGTCTTTTGGGTTTTAAAAAGTGAACAACTTCTTTGCTATGATTGGGTGATAGGTTTATGCTCTCTCCTTAACTAGGTGCATCAAAATACTAAACTCGCTTTTACTTTGCACATTTTCAAGCTTTCATTAAAACCTTTAGACAGGCCTGCCATAGTGGGAAAAAGTACTTACCCTACGGGAACGACCTGAGTGGGGATAGCCAAAAGCCATGGCCTTCCAACCCACTTTAAAATTTATGTGAATTTGGGGAAACCCTCTTTCAACGAAAGTGTGCAGGATAACCATCCGCAAAATCTTTGTTCTAAAGATTGGGAGGTCTCTCAAGGGAGTTTATCTATTTGCCACTCTAAACGGAAACCCTATCTAAGAACCTAGAAATAGAAGCACACTTGTCAGTTCCCAAACATTGTAATACTCGGCGGTGCAGGGACGGGGAAGAATCTACCCTCAAGAACTCACCATATAATTTCCAAGGATTGTTTGTTTAGGGGATCTAGTATCCACTTCCGTCACTCTGAGTACGCACCTGGAAAAGACAAAAACATGGGTACCCTCTAGGGGGTGACATGGTTGTGTGAGTCAACACAATCCCAAGCTGTGGGCCATTCGAGTATATAACGATGACCTTTTGTCTCTAGGAGTGAGTCTGTTTGAATTGTCTTATCTTGTTATCAAACCAGTGAAAATCAAGAAGAATCATGTTTGGTTCTTAAAACATACACTATCTGTTTAGATTCTAGGATTTTAAATCAACTATTCTATTCTTGCTTGCTGAGTTTTCCTTCATTAAATTAAGATAAGATCATCACAAAAAACTTCAAATCAAACACTTGTGAAATTCTCATGATTCGAGATTGGGTATCCACCAAATTTGTCAAGAAGTCTCTTGTCAAATGAATCAAAAAGCCAAAGAAAACACTTACATACAAACAACTCTTGAGAAAGCAATGATTTTTATATCAAAGCAGAAAGTTCTACTCCAACATAGGACCTTTATTCATAGATATCACGATTTCTCTAGAGGTTATATGGATGACTATGTTGTAGCTTCCTTAGATTCACAAGAATTTTATCAAAGAAGGGCTCTTAGACAACACCACAATCACAGTCAACAAATTCATCCAGAATACATCCCACAACCAGCCATACAATACAATACAAGACCAAGTGAATTTCAGAGTAAGATAGTTTCCTATAGTGCCCTAGAAACATTCTATAGCACGTCAGAACTCTATTTTAGTGCCTCGTAGCTCTGTTTTAGTGCTTCGTGGCTCTGTTTTAGCACATAGTGGCTCTGTTTTAGCGCGTAGTGGCTCTGTTTTAGCTCATCGTAGCTCTGTTTTAGCGCTTCGGACCTCTGTTTTAGCACTCCAAAAAGTTAGAAAAAAAATAGAGTTAGTAAGATAGTTTGTCAGATTGTCAACATCAAAAACAAGGTTTTTATCAGTCCAAAACATTTTTCCATAGTCCAAAACACTTGAATCATACAAAAGGAAAACTTTACTATTACACCTAGATCTTGAAACATCTTGCAAAGTACCCTTATCAATCATCACTAATCTGAGATTTTTGTGTCAAAATTTCCCTATCAAGGATTTTTATCATCCTTTCATCACGAAACTAGACACAACTAAATTAGATTTCTAACATAGTTCTATAAAAAAAAACTTCGTTAAAAATGACACTTATCAAATCAAAAAATCCAAGATCAAAGTCTAGAGTAAAAAGTTTATATGCCTAGTTTCACACGATCAGCATATCAAAGACAACAACAAGAAGAAAATGAAAGAATAGTAGCCATGGCTGAAGAAAACCCTTGGGGACGATACAGCAACACTGATCCTCTCACTAATTCACAAGAGAAAGAAATAACTGCAGAAGAAATCGAGAAACTTCAACAAGACCCTCATTTCCATAAATTTATGGAAAAGATGTTAGAGCAAGATATGGAAAAGTATCTTTTGTTATTAGCTAACAAAGGTGCTAAGCTTCATAAAGACTTTGACGTCAACCAACTCAAGGAAACGACCACACCTAAGGCAACTAGTATAGAAAATCCAAATCAAGTAGATGCTTTGACAAGACAAATCCAACAATTACAACTGCAGTTCCAAAACATCCAACAAGGGCCAACAAAAAGATATTCCTTACAGGATATTTGCCCTTATCCATTTGACCAAAACATTAACATGATACCATTTCCACAGTATTGTGAATACTCAACGTACAAAAAATACAATGGAAGAACCGATCCATTTGATCATGTACGGGAATTTAGAACCATGAGCATAGAGTTCACACATGAGGACTCTTACTTACTACGATTGTTTCCAAGAAGCTTAGGAAACACTTGCATGGAGTGGTTCTCTAAAATGGAACCCGAGATCCAATCTTTTGAAGAACTGATCAATAGGTTCATAACGCACTTCTCATTCAACATCCAACATGGGGTGACCCTAAAAGAACTCTACAACACCAAACAAGCAAAAGGTGAAAAGTTTCTTTCCTTTCTCCAACGATGGAGAAGGCTATTTGCTAAATACCCTAGATCTATTCCTGAAGAGGAGAAGATAGAGATGTTCATTGATAACTTAGTGGATGAAATGAATTATAGATTGGACTTGCAATTTCCATCTACATTTGAACAAGTTATCGAAAAGGGGCTCAAAATCGAAGAGGCTCTAATCAAAAGAGGAACAATCAAACACTTCATTGAAGGTTCAAACAATAGCAATTCCTCTAACAACAACAATGAAAAGCCAATATTTTGGCAAAAGAATAAGAATATTGATATCATAATCGATACACACACATCCAAACCAGTATTCACCTTGACGCCAACCACTACAAACAAAAAAAACAATGGTTCTAATGTCAAACAAAGTAGTGATCAAGGAAATAATCAATACAATGGAGAAACAAAAACCCAATCATTCCAATGACCATCCAATAAATGAAAATTCACACCATTAGGGCAATCATTGGAATCAATTCTCAAAGAACTTTTAGATGAAAAACTTATTCAAGTACAAGAGGCTAGGAATTGGGACCCTCAAGTCAAACCATCATGGTGGAATGACTCACATTACTATAACTACCATCAAAATAAAGGCCACATGACTAAAAATTGTTGGCAGTTAAAACATGCAGTGCAAGACCTTATAGAACAAAAGAAAGTATTTGTAGAGGGGCACCAAACAAACAAAGATCATACAACATTCAAAAATCCTCTACCCAATTATCAGAAGGGAGAATCCTCTTCCACAAACAGCAAAGGTAAGAATGTTGGTTATGTTTATGACACAATGATCCTTTGTCTTTCTGCTGTCAAGGAGGATGAGGAGTTATGCAATCAAATCAATAAAAACAATGACATTACACCCACTAATTTGGTACAATATATGGACAAATCTGAAAACCAAATTAATGTAATCACACTCAAAGGGAAACAAGAGTACCAACCATTTAATGCCACAACAAGGGCACAATCCAAAGTTATATTGAAAGGAGCATCATTATCATCCCAATCTGTGGATCCTCCCTCCAATCAATTACAGAAAATACCTGCGCAAATATCTATCTTAGAACTTCTAAAGATCTCCCCATCACATAAAGAGGTTCTTGAGCAAGCTCTTGTATCAACCACGGTACCTAACAATTTGGATGTATGTCAATTTCAAGCTATGGTGGGACATCTATCTACACCTCATTGCCTTTCCTATTCCGAACATGATGATGTATCACTTACCCATCCACATAATTCTGCCCTTCACATTGAAGTCCTCATCCATAAACACCGTGTAAAGCGTGTCCTGATAGATGGAGGGGATCATTTAAATATTTGTACTTTAAAGTTGATTCGTTCACTAGGATACTCAAATGAAGCCATTGATACAAGAAGAAAAATCACAATCAAAGCATATGATGAGGAAGAAAGATCCTCTAAAGGATTGATCATATTACCCATTCAAGTGGGACCTATTGTCCAAAATGTGGTTTGTCAAGTCTTAGATAGGGAACTAACATACAACATACTATTGGGACGTCCTTGGATTCATGATATGCAAGCAGTACCTTCCACCTATCATCAATGTCTAAAATTTCCCATCAATGGACAGGAGGTAACAATCACAGTAGACTATAATGGCATCCAAGCTTGCCATACATTGAAAACATCTTAGGATACATTAATACCTCACAACAGAGAAGTTAGCACATCAGATTCATCTAATGGTGAGAAACAACAAAGCTTCATATCAAAGTGGCTTCCAAAACAACAAAAATCACAAGAGATCAAGGTGGCACAATCTAATCCTTCAAATGTTGAAGAACAATTGGCTTCACTCTCACACCAATTCACCAACAAAGTACAATTAAGTGACAAAGGAGTGGGTGAATATGGTGTCAGACACTCTTTCCATCTATCACAAATGTTACCCTCCTTAAAAACATATGGACAACCATCTACAACCACACAAGAATCAGCACAATCTACAACGGCATTAGATGGCAGATTTGTGATAGCCAGAAACTTAGATGAAGAATCAGAAGATAAGGCTATACTCAATTGGCTTTATAAAGATGAGGAAGCTTCCACTTCCATGAGTGATATCATAGAGAAAAACCAATATGGAAAGGGAAAAACTATTCTGGAAAAGATGGGGTATTCAGGATAGGGACCTCTTGGGTTAAGGAAACAAGGCATAACAGAACCAATTCAACCACTCAGGCTCCAACATAAGGATAAAATTGGACTAGGATATACAGCAGGACAAGGACCTCTTGAATGAGGGGAAGAAAGTGTAATAGAACCAGTCCAAGTTCTCACAGTTCAGCATAATAACACAAATGGGCTAGGATATACAAAAGGACAGGGCTCTCTTGAATCAAGGGAACAAGGCACAACAACACCAACCCAACCTTTTACACTTCAGCAAAATGGCAGAACTGGACTAGGATACACAGAAGAAGCAGGAGCAGAACTCACCAATAGAACTGTGGAGCATATTCTTCAAATGAGAGATAACTTCGAAACAAATTCAAATGAATATGAGTGGGACAACTTATCAGATGTTTCCTATGAAGATATTTAGATTGATGTTATCAAAAATTATACCCCCAAATGTGAGGAGGGTCAAAGCTCGAGTTTTAATCCTATTGTCTTTGAAACACAAAATTTTGATGACTCAAGTGAAGACGAATAGACATCAAGTGAGATAAATGATGAAGTTGAAAATACCTTCGTAGGCCTTGACATAACCACTAACAACTTTGATGACATTTTCGTCTGGGCTTTCACAATCACTGACGTCAACCCATCTAATGATTCATTGCCTTTACTGCATCCCGAGCTTATCAAGTGGGAACCCCAACACCCCCTCAATCTCCCTATTTTTGACAATGACTCCACTATTATTAACTACCTTTGCTGTGCAGAATCCGATACTTGTTCTACCAATGCTTCTTTTAATGATGCTTTTAGGCAGGAGGGTGCCAAGCCTTCCAGTTGCAAAAGTATGGAGATAAATAATGGATCTAATGGTGAAAACCATTCTATGGTAGTATTAGATCCTAAAATAGTAAAAACAAAGAACACATCCAATGGTGAAAACCTCATTGAGGCACCAAAGGATGGAAGGTTTGATATCCTCCCACAACATTACCATGAAAGATCATCAGTGTTGGTAGAACCCTCACAGTCTATTGATATTGGCACAATACAGAAAGTAAGAATACTACACCTAGCAGCATCCATGACAGATACAGAAAAGCTAGATTTTATCAAATTCTTTGAAGAACGATACATCAATTTTGCTTGGTCATACTCTGACATGCCAGGCTTAGACACAGATCTTATTATGCATCACTTATCTTTACCAACTGGCACTAAACTAGTAAAACAAAAACTGAGAAAGATGCATCCACATGTTGCATTATTGGTCAAAAATGATTTGAAGAAACTACTAGATGCTGGATTTATCAGATCTATTGATTATGTTGAATGGATATCCAACATTGTACCTATTTCCAAACTAGATCACACCATCAGAATATGTATGGATTTCAGGGATTTAAATAGAGCATGTCCAAAGGATGATTTTCCTTTTCCAAACATAGACATGATTGTAGATTTAACAGCTGGCCATCAAAAGCTATCACTCATGGATGGATTTTTAGGATACAATCAGATCAAAATAGCTCCTAAAGACTAGGAAAAGACAACATTTACATGTCCATGGGGCACCTTTTGTTGGAACGTCATGCCTTTTGGGTTAAAGAATGTAGGAGCTACATACCAGCGAGCTATGACAACAATCTTCCATGACATGATGCACACCTTCATGGAGGACTATGTGGACGACATCTTAGCCAAATCTTACACCAAAGAAGGACATCTAGAGATACTTAGCAAAATATTTGACAGGTTGGAGAAATTTAAAGTTAGATTAAATCCCAAGAAATGTGTCTTTGGAGTAACATCAGCAAAAGTCCTTGGATACATAGTTTCTAAAAAGGGAATTGAAGTAGATCCAACAAAAGTTAAAGCCATTATGGAAATGCCACCTCCTAAGAATATCAGCACATTGAGATCTCTACAAGGCCGACTACAGTCCATCAGAAGATTCATCTCTCAACTAGCAGATCGGTGTCATCCATTCAACCATCTTTTGCATAAAAATGTATCTTTTAAATGGGATGAACAGTGTGAGAGTACTTTCAATCAAATCAAGCATTATTTAATGACACCACAAATCTTGGTACCACCCAGTGAAGACAAGCCATTGTTTCTATATATCGCAACAACAGATATCTCTTTAGGAGCCTTGCTGGCACAAGAGGATAGAGAAGGAAAGGAACAAGCAATACACTATATTAGCAGGACACTCAATGGACATGAAGTAAACTACACCATCAAAAAATCATGCTTAGTAGTAGTATTTGCAACACAACAATTGTGACACTATATGCTCACTCACACTGTCAAGCTTGTTGCAAAAATCAATCCCTTCAAGTATTTACTGAGCAAAGCAGCTTTAACAGGAAGGTTGGCAAAGTGGGTCATGCTCCTCAGTGAGTTTGACATTCAGTATGTTGAAAGGTGAGCTATCAAAGGAAAAGTCATTGCCGACCAATTAGCAGAAGCTCCATTGTCAGACATTCATCCTATGACCATGGAATTTCCTGATGCAGATACCCTCAATGTTACAACACAACCATGGCAACTCTACTTCGATGGATCCTACACACAACATGGATCAGGGGCAGGAATTTTATTTTTCACACCTCTTGGGCACACAATTCCGCGATCTTATAGGCTTACCTTCCATTGTACTAACAATGTGGCAGAATATGAAGCTTTAATCATTGGAATTAAAGTAGCTATTGACTGGAGAATCACAGAGCTACATGTGTATGGAGACTCTCAGTTAATCATCTATCAAGTCAACAATGATTACCAAACTAAGGATGACACACTAATTTTATACAAGAGACTGGTAGATGATCTAAGGAAATACTTCATAGATATCAAATTTGAGCAGATACCAAGATTAGAGAATAAAGCAGTAGATGCTATGGCCACAATAGCATCTTTGTTACAAATGTCTAAAATGCACGATTGTTATCGATTTATTGTGGAACAAGTATCAATTCCTACATACGCAAACCCCAAATCCCAAACCATAAGCCTTTTGGATAGTACTCAACCTTCCATTTATGGAGACATTTATACTTACCTAAAAGATAATATCTTACCACCAGATCTTTCTCGCAACCAAAAGTGCAACTTCATACGCCAATCCGCCAAACATACCATTATTGCTAACACCCTTTACCGTTGAGGCCTAGATGGTACTCTTTTGCATTGTTTAGAACATAACGAATCTGCTTCTGCTTTACATGAGGTCCATGAAGGAATTTGTGGCACACATTCAAGCGGATTATCTTTAGCCAAGAAACTCCTTCGTTTGGGATATTACTGGCTGCACATGGAGCAAGAATCTTACTAGTTTGTTAAGAGATGTCAAAAATGTTAGATTCATGGCAATCTTATACATGCACTAGCACAGGAGCTCCATCCATTCACATCTACATGGCCATTTTGTCAGTGGGGATTGGACTTGGTAGGGAAAATTAACCCATCTTCATCTAATGGACATAAGTTCATTATCACAGCAACATAATATTTTACAAAATGGGTGGAGGTAGTTCCCTTAACCATAATCACTGGGAAGCAGATATCATCCTTCATACTTAATTATCTCATTTGTAGATATGGGATACCCCAGTCGATCATCACAGATAATGGCAGGCCTTTCAAGAACCAAGATGTCCAAGAGCTATGTGAAAAGTTCCACATCCAACATTTCTTTTCAACCCCTTATTACCCTCAAGGTAATGGACAGGAAGAAGCTTCAAACAAAATAATCCTAAAGATTCTCAAGAAGACTGTAAATGAGGTAGGGCGTGATTAGCACATTCAGCTTAACCCTGCTCTTTGGGCTTACAGGACTAGCATCAGAACACCAACAGGAGCTACACCATATGCTCTTGTCTATGGATCAGAGGCAATATTACCTATTGAGGTAGAAATTCCATCCCTTTGAGTTTCACTAAAGGGACTCATTTCAGATGAGGATTACAGGATCTCTAGACTTCAAGAATTAGAGCTACTTGATGAACGTCGGCAACAAGCTGTCAATCATTTGACAGCCTATCAACAAAGAATGTCTAGGAACTATAATCATAGGGTTAAGCCTAGAGTCTTCTAGATCGGAGACTTGGTCCTATGGGAAAACCCTAGAAATCAAGCAGACAGAGAAAAGAAGCAAAAGTTTGAACCTAATTGGATAGGACCTTATGTCATTATATCAGTCTATAGAACAGGAGCATACCGGTTGTCTACACTAGAAGGAGATATGTTGGAGGAGCCCATGAACAACATCCATCTCAGGTGATTCTATACTTGAGGATACCTAGTGCACAATTGGTAAGGTTGTCTTGATGAAAACCTGGCAAACAGGCATCATGATGACAAAAAAAATCCAAAAAATAATAATAAAAAAAGGGACACAATAAAAACAAGTGGTGAAAACCTGGTAAATAGGCGCTACTTGTGATTTTCACCACCTCTTCTATCTATTGGGTATAGTTTTGTTACGATTATTTCCTTTCATATCATTTCCATCTATCATTTGAGAAAATTATTATCACTATCCATATCATGGCAAGGATATCATGTCCTACCCTAGCTTGGGGGCAACATCCTAGAGTTATTTGGTACAATGGACTTTGAGCTTAAATGGAAAGGAAATCAAACACGACAACACTGAGTGGCAAATACTTGAAAAGCAACCAAAAACATCATAAAATTTATCAAAATCCAAAAAATCAGAAAATTTGTCAAAATCCAAAAACATCAGAAAATCCACGAAAATCAAAACAAAAACATTCAAAAATCGCAAAACACAAAAATAGAGTCTGTGTCAGTCGAACTACGTGGTCTCTACATGTATAACGTAGGCAAGACTAATCTTTGATCAGCCCTCGAGTCCCCTAGGATAGGTCTTTAGGTTACGTTCTTTGGTCAAACATCTGAGAATATCATGCAAACATCAACACACATTTCAACATCGATGATCTAATTTGAATAATGATTTGAAAATACATTAAGTAGAATTTGAATAGTTGTACTTTTCATTTTATCATTTTCTTATCATTTCTTTGGAGCTACTCAATTATGTATTAAACTAGAGAAGCAAGGAAGAAGAATGATACTTTTCTTTGTTTGTTGTTTGTGAGTTAGTCATTATTATTTTGTGAATTGTCACGGGAAGTGCTCTACCAAGTATCATGGATGACATTTGGATTCACTTAAGAAAATGATTAATTCTTGTCTGTTTACGCAAGAAATGCTCCGGTCATCTCGGTTTAATTATACCTTGATGCTTATGTTCGCTTGCAATATGAAAAATCATGAAAGAAATACTCAGGTCATCATGGACTTATATTGTATCATTGATGCTTGTATTCACTTTCAATATTTTTAAAGCTCAGTGATGATACAAAACAAAATAAAAAGATTGTTGAAATGACACTTAGGTTTGCATTGATAAAATAGGTTTGCATGGTAAAAATAGATTGCATTCATAATAATACATCTACAGAGTATTGGTTACACAAGTTACAAAGAGTCATTTGCAAATAATGTTATCTTTTTTTATTAGAGATTGAGCATACTTGACACATACAATTTTCATAATGGCATGCATATAAAACCATTTCTTCATCTCATCATGAATTTCACAATAAACATCTCATTTCGTGATATCATATACATGCTATATTTCATCATTCATATATTTATCATATTTACATCTCATCACATTGTTATTACCATATAGTTGCAAAACCATCATTCATTGCATACATAGAGAAGGCATTTTATAAATTCATCATATATTTCACATATACATTACATTTCATTAATACATCTCATCATACATTATAGTATTCTTATCATATTTCACATTCAACATACATTTGCCTACATCCATTAAATTTCATAAACATTATATATTAAACTTCCTTCATTCACTAGATTGTATATTTTTCATCTCAAATAGAACATACATACATCATTCATTTACATCTCATTTTACATATCCTACATTGCATTTCATTAGAACATACATACATCATTCATTTACATCTCATTTTACATATCCTACATTGCATTTCATTAGATCATACATACATCATTTATTTACATCTTATTTTACATATCATCTTATTTTACATATCATACATTGCATTTCATCAGATCATACATACATCATTCATTTACATCTCATTTTACATATCATACATTGCATTTCATTAGAAAATACATACATCATCAATATAATATCACATTATCATCAATGCATCTATCCCATCTAGTATAATAAATCATCAAAAACATAAAAATTAAAATGCATCCATCACATAAATCATGTAGAACATATCATAGATGAATCAAACCTGCTACAGATATATATCTCCTCAAGTGTCAAGTATACAATGAAGTTTGAAAAGGATGAAGATAACATCATATCAAAAAATGGTTGTATACATCTCGCGAAATACATCAAAAGGTACACACATGATCTCAAGAAGTGCTCGCACCAAAAGGAGCAGGTCTCGCACCAGTATCACCACCACCACCAGCTGCCCCAGGATCTCTCAAATCTCTCAGATCTCTTGGGAGAGGTTGTGTCACGCCTTTGCTCACTGTCCTCGAACGAGTCCTCTCTGAGCGGGACTGGGCATAACTGACTCTCTGCTTTGGGGGCAAATCTCATGGTATCGGCTCCTGTAGAACTCAATCTCTGCACCTGCCCGCATAGCCTCTCACATGTAATATACCACAGAAGTCCCATCGGCCACTTTCTACAATCTCTCTGCAGTAGCCTGTGCTTTCTCTGCTACCTGTCTGGTAGTATCTCACTTTGCAGTCAAGGTAGTAATCTGTGCCTGCGCAGTGGTCAACTGTGCTCGTACACCTACTAGTTGAGCCTGTGCTCACTCTGATAATTGTCTGGCCTCATCTCTCTCACCAATTAGAGAGGTAATCTACGTCTGTGCAATAGCTAACCATGCCTGCATCTGGGCCTGAGTCTGTGCTACTAATCCGTGTGCCTGTGCTAGCTGTCCTTGTAAAGTTAGAATCTCAACATGCAAATCAGCAACCTCTAATCACTCTACTAGAGAGGGAGCAACTGCCTGCCTCTTATGAGGCACATTAGTCGAAGGCTCTGAGGTACTTGCTATGCTTGGTCTCCCCTCATCTCCACCATCATCTCCACTGTCATCGTCACTGTAATCATCACTATCATCACTATCACTCTCATCACTACCCTCCACATCCACATCAACATCTACATCCCCCTCTCTCCTTCGTCCATGACCACCGTGACCACCCCCTGTAGCTACCAGTGTTGGCTCATCTAGAATGGTAATACGAGGAGGTGGGTGTAGAGCTAAATACTGTCCATAGTTGAGAGTAATGGGTGCCTCTATAATATCTCACCACAGATCCCATGTCGATGGCTGACAAGCACGATAACCCTCAATAAGTGCCTCATAAGGTAAGCATGGACCCCAATCACTGGCATCTATCCGACGTCGTCCATAGTGGGCTACTCCCTATGGCATACACTGTACAATCTGATACTTCCTGTAGACGCAGCGAATCAGGAATCGCTCCAAAATCTTGGAGCTCTTCCTGATCAAATACATCGAGTCAGCCAAATATCCCAACTTGACATCATCCTCATCCCAGTCATCACAATCTAAATATGGACACCAGGTCACTGTCTCCACATCATCAAGAACCTATCTCCAATAATCTAGCTTACCCATCATATGCTAGGTAGGCCTGTCTCTATAACGGAACACATAGGGTCTCATCGCTGGTCTTGATAACACTGGCTCAGGATGTGTGACAGCAATATGCTCCCATGCCCATACTTGAAGAAGTGTAGCTCCTGCTGATAAACGGTTACCTCTTAGGTACACGATCCAGTGTAAATCATGATATAACTAAGCAAGCATACACATACTCCAAGCATACCTCATCCTGTGTACCACCATACTCTCTAATACCCGACCCCATCCAAGAGATAGACCCTTTGACCTCTTATCAGGACAAAGGAATCCACCAATAAAACCTGCCAAAATTGAAGGAAGTCGAACATATGAATTATATATCTCTACCCAGGGGATCCAAACTCCTGTGATATGAGGATCTTGAAAAACTCTATGAATAGAATCTATCCCACCCCACTCCTCTGAATCATGCACAACAATCTCACCAACAAAAGGAATGCGAAGGATATGCCATACATCTTCTGGCGTAACGGTCATCTCGCCAGTGGGTAAATGGAAGGTGTTGTGGTCACTATGCCACCACTCTACTAAAGTTGTAAGTAGACCCCTATTAAGTCTAATATGGGGCATGTCCAATAATGACGCTAAATCACAATCAATAAT
This sequence comes from Sequoia sempervirens, assembly GCA_007258455.2. Taxonomy (NCBI): domain Eukaryota; kingdom Viridiplantae; phylum Streptophyta; class Pinopsida; order Cupressales; family Cupressaceae; genus Sequoia; species Sequoia sempervirens. The sequence continues at coordinate 32,957 of VDFB02385930.1, read as the reverse complement.
ATGTTGTCTCTCCTTCAGTGAAAGTTGTGGTATCATATCAAAAGGCCAGGGGAACTGCTCTCACAATTGGACAACATCAAAATTCTCTTGTTATCATAGAAACATTTTACAGATCAATACATTATCATCAGAATATCAAACATCATTTTTTCTATCCAAACTAATGATCAAATCTTATGGGTAAGAAAAAAAAGAAAAAAATCTTTTAACCCTCACTTATCATGAGGTCATCAATTTCTAAAAATATATGCTTATCTATCATATGATCAATTTATCAAAAATGAACCCTCATCTATTAATCAGGTTCATTCCATCAAATTTTTTAATTATACCTCGCTTATCATGAGGGTAATTATTATCAATCAATCAATGGTTCTCGCTTATCATGAGATCGTTTACCATCTATTTTGTCAAATCAATGCGCTACAGTTTCTGGCCGACGTGTTGTAAGATTTAGTCGGGGCACTAAAACTACTAGGGCGCTATGCTATCCTGTCAGCATGCTAAAACAGAGTTCTTGCATGCTCATTTGGTGAGGTGCTATAGCAGATCTCCGGCGTGCTACCCTATCTACTCAAAGCGCTATTCTTTTTGACGTGCTAAACTATCCTACGGGGGCACTACAAAACCTGGTTGGCGCGCTAAAACAAAAATTCGATGTGTTGTGTCGGGCCGTCGACATGCTATTCCGCACCAGGTCAGGCACTAAAACTCTAAAAACAAAAAAAGAAGAAATAAAAATCACGTGCATGAATTACTAGGAGGTTTCGAGTTATGTACCGGATGTCCATAATCGGCTGGACGCTGGTGACGTCGCACACGCTCGAGTCGGTGAGTGTGGTAAGGGATCGACATCCTACTACTCCTAGCACTCTAAAGGTCTCTATCACAATTTATTTCTAAGTCAAATGCACAAATGACTTTTGAAAATGACCTTTTGAGCTTTTATAGGTTGTTTTTGTGGGATTTTCATGGGATTTATTTATTTTTCTTTTGGGGAATTAATTCTTATCTATCATAGGGGCAGTTGTGGACAATTTTATCGGGAGATAAATTGTTTCTTCATCAAAACATTCTAAAATCATCAATTTCCTCATAAAATTTCAAAATTCATCAATTTCTCTCCTGTGGGGGCATATATCGCTATCATTTCAAAATTCATCATCTAGGGAAAATCAAGGGTATATCTTAAAACTTTTCATCAATACTGGTAGCTGAGGCAAAATTTTCTTTGAAGCAATGCGTAAACAAATCACTTCAAAGAGGGGCAAAATGTAGACACCTAAAAATGGTCTGGAGAATCTAATTAATTAAATACGACTTATTTGATTAATTAATCTTAAATTCATCTACTTAGTAAATAAATAGAAATATTTATTTATATTAAGTTCATTATTAATTCTATTTTATCATATTATTTCCCTCTTAATTAAATAAACAAAATTAAATACTTTGTTTTATTTAATTATTATCATTGTTATTTCTTCTATACTTTATCTATTAATTCTATCTTAAATTAAATACACAGCTTCAATAATTTTTGTTATTTAATTACCTCATCACATTTCTTCTTAATTAAATAAAGATATCCTAGAATCTTTAATTTAATTATCATATTCTTTTTATTTTAATTTAATAAACAACTTCTATAGTTTGTTTTATTAAATTATTTATTCCTCTTTTACTAAATTTAAATAAACCAAAAATATTTAAATAAATGCATAAATCATATCCCTCTATTCACTCACCAATAAAATTAGATTTTTCAAATCTAATTAATTCAACTGTCATTCACAGAAGAGCCTTAGGGACAAACCTGCAGGAAATCCTCTCAATCTTCTGCCTCAAATATTTCCTCTCATCTTGCCTGGTGTTTTCATGGGGAGGAACAATCCTCCATGATCAGCTCCACCTTCTCATCTCATACCATTCAATTGTCCAGATTGAATCTCAACCTCTATTGTGTTACCCCTTCACAAATGTGTGCCGTGAAATCTATAAATATAGGTTTTTGGCTACAGGAAAAGGATCCTAATTTGTGCAATCTTACTCTGCAGGTATTCCAGGCGATCAAGCATTCAAGCAATCCATTTTAGGATCAATCCATCAAGCATTCAACATTTACAATCATGGCTGCCATTACAGTAGATTTGCATATTTAAAATCATATAGAAATATAATTATCTCAAATTCTCATTGTGTAAGTGTCATTTTAGCAATCAATTAGCTTATAAAATCTGAGAGTAAAGTTGATTAAGGAAATCTTTAGAGTTAGAGAGCAATAGGACAGATTTCTGAAGATTCTTAGTTTAAATTAGCTTAAATTCTTTTGAATCTTTGATGCAATGTCTTATTTAGAAGTGTAGATGCATTATATAAATTGTTTGTCTCATTCATACACTTTCACATTCTATGAAAATGCAACAAGTACGTGAAATACCCAACTCTTTTTCCACAAAATAAGAAACCTTCTGGTGTTGTTTTGTTATGAAAATACAAATACAGGGGTAAACAAAGTCAAAATTTCCTTCTCAATGAGAAAAATCCATTTGGGTTTAAACTACAAAAAATGTAGCTCATGTTGAACAGATTTAATGGAGAAACTTTCTACAGAAAAGCATGAAAAAGCTCCAATACCTTCTTTCATGGCTGCAGCCAACAAATCATTCTTTCTTCTCAAATCCAAAGAACCCATCTGGGTTTGTCCAAAAATTTAAAATACAAAAGTGTTTTAAATGCTATCATGAGTTTTTGAAACAAAACAAAAGACATGTAAAATCCCAAAAATATTTCTTAGCCATGGCCATAGAGAATGAAAGGAAAATACAATACATAGAGGTTTTGAAAAGGTAGGGCTCAAAATGAGAATTTTTTTCAGAGAGGAGTTGTTTTGCTTCATTTCAACAATGGAAAGGCTTACATTTGAGCTTTCTTTCACTGATTAAAGGAGAAAAACAATACTTGGGTCTGGTAAAAAGCTTACTTGACCTATTTTTCTCATTTTTTATTGATTGTGCAAGTTTTGTCACAGAAAAACCTTCATTCATGCTTCAAAGAAAATTCATCAATGGTGGTTGAGGAAAATAGAATACCCACAAAAAACATAAAACAACACAAAATGATCAAGAAGATACTCACGACCGCTGCCTTATCCCATAAGATGGCTATCAATACATGGAGAAAATATAGATTTTTGCTCGAAAGACCACATTACTTGTTGCTTCGTATGAATTTCATTAGTGAGTCATAAAAAAACAATCAAACCTCATGTTTTCTATGTCTTCATCAAATCCCATGTTGGTAGAATGGAGCTTCTAGAAAGCTCGATGGAAAGAATGGATGCTTTTTCACATTTTTCCCCATCTTTTGTGTTTAGGGCTAAAACCCTATCTTGCAAATGGCCAATGGGAATTTTTCCCTTGATTTAAAAAAAAAAATGAAACACATTTTAGTGTGTTGTGTGGGTCGAATGGTGGAGCTAGGAATTAGGCATTTTTTCTTTATGTTCATTTGGAGCCATGTGTTGAAAACTAAGTGTATTGACCTTTAGATCATGTAATGCCTTGAGGACTTTAAAACATGCCTTCCAAGGAGTGTGGAATCCCTTTATGCCCACATAGGATGAATTATGGCCTTTTCTTTTTTAATTTTTCATATGCTATAAATGTAAAACATTAGTCTAAATGATGTAATTATGAGTCACTTAGCTTAATTGTTTTAAAATGCAAGATAATATCACGCGTCTTCAATTATGGTCAAGGGAGATGGTTGAAGGTTAATTACATCAATGCCAACAGTTTGGATTCAGTTTGAAGGTTAATGACTTGATGCCAAGTATGAATCAAGGTGGGGTATGTTTGAATCAGTTTTTCATTTTTTGCATTGTAATTTCAAATTTAAAACATTTAGTTTTTTATTAATGAACAAACAGGTTTTGAAGGGAACCTAAAACCCTTAACAGTAAAAGAGTGACAAATACAACATTAAAAAAGTCCAAATGAAAAACAAAATGCTTCCCATGAAGAAGAAAACAATGGAACCCAAGGAAGAACTCTAAAAAGTCAACAAAAAATCACCAAAAGTCTAGCCACTAGGCCATATTCCTAAGGATCTCTGATGCCTGTTGGTCAAGCTTGTTCATATTAATAGTAGATTTTTTGATTTCCTTGATGTTCACAAGAGCCTAGTTTGCCTTCCTCTTCAAGTTTTCTCTAGTTCTATTGCTCAACCCTCCACCTTCTAGTTGGCTTTCCTCTTTCTCCACATCGACCTACATATCCGTCCTGACCTGATATGCATTTTCCAAATTCTCCACCATCATGTTCATGGTATTTGTTGTAGATTTTAAAATTTTATGGCTCGTTACTAGAACCTTGTGGAGGGAGTCTTATTTATTCCTTAGATTTTCCTCCATCTCAGACAGCTTACCATCATGATTACTTTTGAAATACTATAAATCCTCAACATTTTTCTTAAGGCACTCCACCATGTATTTATTTTCTTCCCCAGTCCATTAATCAGCGTCCTTAACTCTGTCTTTGTTATTATTGTCGTCATCCTTCTCAATTTTACTATTCATAGCCTTCTGATTTAGCTTAATTTCCTTAATCTAAAGAAACACCCATCTAATTAACCTAAAAAAATCCACAGACCCATTACAGGCAATAGAAAGAATATCATCAGGGAATTCACATTCAACTTTAAAATAATGGTCCTCCACCTTAAGATCCCTGGGAAAATGAGGCCTCTCCCCTCTATTAGTAGCAGGGTAACTAGAATATTTAGAAGAAGGGGTTGACTATGAATCCTCCACATTAACATCATAAGATGGGTCCTCCATGACCTTTCTCTTTCCTTTCTTCTTGAGAGAGACGCTAGATTTCCTTTTCCCCTTAGCAGTGACCCTACCCTTAGAAGAAGGGGTCTAGTGGGACAGAGCTGACATGGCTTTAAAATGATCATGAATTAAAACAAGCAGGCCTTCATGGAGAATGGAATACCTAATTGGATTATGTCTATAGTTCTACAAATTGGCATTCAAAGAAGAAACAATATAGAAAGGGAAAGAAACCCTAACCTAATGCCTAAAATGGTTGAAGAGCACGAAGTGATCCCTGAAAACCCTAGTATAATGGCCATCTAGTGTAATGTACTCCATTAGTACATTGAACACCTTTCTCTAGTGTGAGACAATCCTCACATAATCATAATAACTTTTTGTCATCCTTCGCAGGTCCTCCTTCTACTCCTTAGACTTCAGAAATTTTTGGACTACCTGGTTAGAGAGTTTCCTATCTCTGTAGAACTTAATACCCTCCATGGAAAGCCCCATAACCTCTACAATTATCTGCTCATTAATGACCTCATTTCTCCCAAACAAATTTATCTCACCATCCTTCCATCCCTTGGAAAAACACTGGTAACGTTCAGATCCTAGCCATGAATTTTTTCAATGAAGATAGTAATCCCGCCCTTCTCCAACATCTCCCAAAGCTTAGAATTTATTCTTAATGCCTCACACTCCATCAGCTCCACCCTGTGACTCTCACCACCCATGTTGGTAACCTTGGAGGATTGTTTAGAAATCTCTAGAAGTCTGAATAAACTAGCCTTCAAAATGCCTAGAAAGTGTGCGAAGCTCAAATCATTCAAATGGGAAGTATTAAAGTTAAGCTTCGACCAACAACGAATAATGGTAAATCCACAGTCCTGAGACTACTTGACAAGACACTTAGACATCATTTGTTGGTAGGGGGAGTTTGCACCTTCCCATGAGTTTGATCATACATGATTAAGGCTGTGACATCAGCCTCCAACTCATCACTCCTCTTCCAACACATCTTTTCCTTTGCATGAACCCCCTTGTTGGCAAAAAAGTTTGCCACTATATTAATTTCCCTAAAAGCTCAAGAAATATAACATTTTACAAAGTTACTAATAATCCAAAAACATTTAGTTAAATGGTGTGATTATAAACCATTTAATTAAATGTTGTTTTTTAAATGCAAAATGAAAAGAATCATGTGTTGATATGCTTAGTCATGAGGTGTTGAATCTTGTTCTTTTCAAACACAAAAGGAATGATTCAAATAGATGGAAAACATGTGGGAAGTGTGAGAGTTATCTTTGACTATTTTGGAGGAGAAAAGACTATTTAGGAGGTAGTTTTTCACACTTTTGGCATGACTTGGGTCTGAGCTTAAATTTTTACCATTTGGAGGGGTTTTGGAAGCTTCTATTTTGGCTTTTGAGCTGCATCTAACCAAAGGTTCTAGAAGAACTTGTGTGGGTAGTTGGTTTCAAAATTTCTTAAGTATATTCAGACCTAAGTTTTTTTAGTTAGTTCTTTCTTTTTTTCTGCAAGAAATTGTAGCTTACTTTGGAGCTTTTTTAGGTAGAGGACAACATTGCAACTCAGATTTGTAGACTTATGCAACAGTGTAACATGATTTTTATTAATGAATTCAATGTTTTAACTTCTTAGAAGCTACTTTATTGAGTGTAATGTGGTGATTGATGAATGTTCTTGTGTGTTTGATAACTCCTTCAATGCTTGTCTCATTTTTGTACCTTTAGGTAGAATAAATATATGTTGATGCAGGTTGTAAGCTGTGCACTGGTTTAATAATTATTTTAGTTATGGATACATTTCCCTTCAAAGTGACAAGTGTAACAAGCCTCCTTACAAAACACTTATGCATTGATATGTTGAAATGTCTGAGTTGTGTTAAGTTAGGTTGAGCTTTTTGATGAAATTATGTGTTAAAAGTAGCTGTAATAGGTCTGAGAAATAACATTAGGTGCATCACCATAGGGTTAGTTTCATTTTTACCTACTCTTTAAAAGCAGTGGAATAGTTTAGGTGACACCATGAAAAGGGGAGCCAACCCATAATTTGGAGGTCTACTTTCGAATAGGACACCCACAACTTGAAAGCAGTACCATGTTACATCCAAACCTAGTAAGTTCTTTCACAGCTTGGCATTAGCGGTGAAAATTTGGATCACTAATAGTTTTGGCACACCTGGTGGGATAGTGAACTACTTCTTAGTTCATTTTAACATATTTTATTGATGTTGTTTGGTTGTGTGCAATAGTAGTTTCAGCCTTTTGGAGGCATTTTCTTCACATTCCTAGCGACTTCGAGAAGTTTTACTAGTTTTAATATGATCAAGTGTTGTTTAGATTCATGTAAATCTAATTTTTGATCATTTTTAGCTTCTAAATGAATAAACATGTCTATGTTCTATGGAAACATCTTGTATCACCCAACATATCATGAAAATGCCAAGTACCCATCATTCCATGAAAATCATGCATGTTTGATGTCTTACCAACCATATCACACCGAACAACTTGCTGGTTTTATTTCAAATAACCCTATGGAAGCAAGTTACCAACATTCTCATTATGTTTCCCACCCTCCCACGCTTGCTCAATCTCAATATTGACTAGTATATCCCCATAACTAGCCTCAAGAAGGATACTTTATTCCAAAATAGCAGTCTTATTCTCATTTGTAGCCCCAAAATGCTAATGATATGGGGATTAGCAATATTTGCAGTATATTGCTAGATTTCCATAGGCAGATGGATGAGATCAATAAAGAAAAAGAGTATCAAATACAACAACAAGAGGTTGACATGCATCAGGAGGAGTTAGCCTACCAGGCATACATTCAAGAGAAGAGACAGAGATTCAATGGAGACAACATGAGGAGTGTCTTGCAAAGCAGATAGTTGCAAAGGAGCGCCAACTAAGGTATGAAACCTAGGAAACCCCTTCTTTGCCTAGCTTCAGCTCAATTCCTCCTACAATGTTGAATCATCTTGTGAGTGAAGAGGTTCCCATGTACAAGTTCCCTAGCTTTAGACAAGAGGAACCTATTGAGCCATAGGATGACCCTACCAATGAGCCTTCTACCTATAGGTTTCCAAGTTGGAAAGGGACATCTGCTCTACCCTGTGAGGTTCCTCCATCTATCATGCAATTGAAACCATGATCTAACATCCAGAAAGGAAAAGAAGAGGAGACCGTTGGCCAACACAACTCACTCAACATGGAGAAGACTAAAAATATAAATTTGTTGGATTTAGCTATGGAGGAATACAGACTACAACAATAAAAGGTTGAACAAGAAAAGGTTTCTTAGGATGTGTCTTCTTTTATTTTGACTAATGATCCTCCTACTTTTGCGGGAATTGATCCAAATGTTTCAATAGTTTAGCTTGGATAAGAGATGGAGAAAGTGGAAGTGGTTGTTGAAGAGGAGTAGTGTACAACTAGATTGGATGTTTTTGAGCATGTTATGGATGAAAGGGCTAATATTGAGCTTTATGAATAGGTTTGCGCTAGTATACTTGAAGATTTTTGTTCAAGATTGGATGAAAAGGACCCAAATATACTGGAGGAGTTTGGCACTCATGGAGAAATTCAACATAAGGTTCACAAGTTTGAAAAAGAAACTTCTCATGAGCTTGATTCACAATGTCTTATCTTGTCATATGAGCTTCCTTCTTGCTATATAGAAGAGCTAGAAGCTGATATACCAGTTGGAAGCCTGTTTCAAGAGGCTACTTCATCATTTGAACACTTTTTTTCCTTCATTGAAGAAGAAAAGCCTATTCTGGAATGCATCTCTTTAAGTGATAATGTGGATTTTAATGTTAAACAAGCTAATCTTAAGAATATTCTAGGAACGAATAGCTTTGATAACTTATTAGCTACCTTGGTGGAAGGTGATTGTTCATTAACCATGGAGGAAGAATCAACATGGTAAATCATTATGCAAGGTGAAGCCACGAAGTAGGAAAACCATGAAAAATAGGAAGAGAGGCAACCAACAATGGCAGTTCAAGCTTTGTCCTTTCAAGGGGCTATCCAATTAGATACTTAACCAGTTCGGAGGCCATCAAAGCACCAAAGGTCATTCTTGCACCCAAGTACAAGGATGAAGTTGAAGTAGAAGCTAATTTTGGAATTGCAACTGAAGGGGGCCGAATTGAGCTCACCTGTCCATTTTGGGACAACAATAGGCATGATCGAGATCAAGGTGTAAGTGATTTTTTTTGAATATTTCATGAAACATAGCAATAGTATTTTGAATATTTGTATGTGTTTCATGTTCTTTCAACAATGCATAATCATATAATGCATTAGTTGCTGATTAAAAAGGGGTGTTATTTTGCAACACTTGCCAATGGTTTTGTTTGACCAACTTCTTTGTTGGTTAGAGTAGGTTAGTGTAGTTTCATTAGTTGGATGCTTTTAAGTTTTCCCTAAGTGCTATTTTTCCATAGTTAGGTGGTAGTTTTCATTCTATTGTGTTGGGTTTTCAATAAGTTTTCAAAGTGTCTCTTGTTGGTTTAGTGAGTTACAACAACATTCAATGTTGTTTTCAAGTGGTTTTAGCCTTTAGATGACCTTGTGCATAATGGATAAGCTTTAAGCAACTGGTCGATATGTTTTGCAAGAAAACATGTAGCAGATGTTTCCAAAAATATTACTTGATTTTTAGCTTTCAACTAAAATCAGGTAACTTAGTGTTTTTTACTTTTCATGTTTTTTGTTTAAACATTTAAAAGATAAACCATAGTCTACTAAGTCATCAATATGCATGAAAGAGATTGTCAAAGAAATAGATTACATTTTATTCCAATTTTGCAATCACAACAAATGAGAAAGAGAACCATATGTGTTACTAGCTATCCTAATGCTAGTAAAGAATAAATCATACACAGATGGATTCAACATGAAAATTACATATAACATGAAAAGGGACCCAAAATTTCTTGGTGGAATGACAAATCTTGTTGGCTTGGCCTTGCATTATCTCTACTGCTCCGCTTTTGTTTGACTACCTTCTTGTTGCTCCTAGGTTTCCTACATTGGATTCAAATAGCGCTATTAGAGCAATGTAATATCCTTGATCAAAATCACAGGAAAAACATCCATAAACGTGTGATCAAATGTCTACAAGCATTAAAATAGCAGCATACAATAAGTGTCCCTGAAAACTAGAAAGAAGTGATCAAACACACCTATGATATGCTTTGTTTATCTAGTTGTTTGTTCCTTGTGTAGATTTAGGAAAAGTCTTGTTACTGTTATGATTTAGATAATTACAACATGTGGGGTAAATGTGGCTCCCACAAGGGTAGAGCTTAGCATGCTTCCCTCTGATGTTTTAAGAGGGATATGAAATTGAGCATCTTGATTAAAGATATGCATGCTATTAATGCATTAAATCAACATGGAATCACACCAATTGATCAACTTTCATTATCAAATTCAAAAGATGCAACACATAATGTGAGCTATCATGAAATCCACACTCCATAACGAATCAGTCATATGGTTGCCATCATGTCAAAGGGAAGGTACTATTATTGATTTTAATTGATTGTTACTTGATTTTTATTGATAATCATATGTGTACAAATGTAATCCTTATTGATAATCATGAAGTGTAGATGTCCCTCACAAGCCAAGGGACTAACTATACTTATTCAATGAAAATAAATAAATAATTTATACATGAATAAGTAAACAAATAGAATGTGCATATAAAGGTGGAGACCAGTCATTGCCTGAGAATGATTGGTTTTGATGTTGTCCTCTTTCCTTGCTGCTTCCCCTGAGCTGCTTGTATCCTTACTAGCTCGTAGTGCTCCTAGCTCTTGCATCTAAAAAAAACAATGACATTAGAGCAATGCTCCAAGCAATGAAAGATCTCAAACCTCGCATGAAAACCTACCTATGCATCTATAAACTAATCCCTAAGTGTATTAAATAAGCATGCAAACCTTAGATGTCCCAGAAGACAATGAAGTCATCAAACAAATCCAAACTATGCATCTATTTTTCTAACTTGTTTGCTTCATGTGAAGATTTAGGAAAAGTCTTGCTACTGTTATGATTCAGTTAAATACAACATGTAGGGTAAATGTGGCTCCCATGAGGGTAGAGCTCAACATGATTTGAGAGAAATAGGAAATTGATAAACTTGATCAAAGATATGCCTATTATTAATGCATTAAATCAATATGGAATCACACTAGTTGATCAACTTTCATTATCAGATTCAAAAGATGCATCAAATTCAATTATGCATCTCTTAAATAATGAGGGAGCAATCTAGAGTATTGCTAGGTCCCTCTAACGTTATCCCTATTGGACATCCACACATCACATAGGATAGTGAGATTTTAGGTCACCGACATAGCTGACATGTGTCTGCCAACTAGGTCAAAGTGAGGAGACAGTGTTAATTGTGGCACATGATTGAAAAGGTAAACAACTATTGAGGAAATCAAGTAGTAAACATGTGAGGAAACACGCGGTGACACCCTTTTGAAGCCAAGGTCATGATACAAGTGAATAGGACAACACCTTTTAAGAGTCTACAAGGGGTGGTCCTGAGGGAATGAACCAGAAAACAACAATGAATACAGTCATGAATGCATGCTACATGATAGCTAGTTCCAACAAGTATGGGGTTGTCATTATCTGCTAGTGGTCTATGTTATGGTGCTCTCCCACATTTACAAAACCTATAGAAAAAAAAGAATAAATCAGAGAATGCTTATCATTGGAGGAAAATGGAATTGATAATGCTTATCAATAGGCGCATTTGTGAAAATAAGTGTAGTGAGTAAGGTCATTGTCAGTGACAATGACAATTGACAGTGGTGATACAATGCATAGTTGAGAATGTAAGGGTGCCTTTCAAAAGTTGTTTCAATGCATGCAAACGTAAGACAATTGTGTGACAGTGAAGGTAGTAGGTTTGAGATGAAGGACAGATGAAGGACATAAGGTAGTCCTATGTGGTATAGGTTCCCTTATAATGTTGCAAGGCATGGAATCAAGCATTTTTTCTCAAAATTACCACTGAAGTACACATTGTGTAGTTTATCATCTAAGTCTTGAATGTTTTAAGTTCTTGATTATAAGGTCTAAGGCACATTGTATGAGAGGTGAAGTTTTTGAGGGGAAAATTATTAAATGTACACAAGTTCCTAAGAGGTATGTGATCTTCAAAGAAGAATGCATGGTAGTCTAGAGTAGTCTTGGTATTAATTCCTACACTAATGAATATGTAAAAAGGAGACACTATGCAGAGTTTAAAAGGACAAGCACAAGAATCAAAAAGTTTGCAAATAGTTATTAGTACTTAAAGAACAGTGATCAATTTAACAACATAGGGGATAGTCATATGCATTGACAGTCATGTGTGGAAATGAGAGTATGGTCACAAACATTAGGAGGTAGCAACCACAGAAAAAAGGGAGAACAATTACAGTCCTGAAGATAGTCATAAATACAAGTCCTATGATGCGGAAAAAAACACATTCAATGAACATGGACACATTACTTTATATGTAACATTCATAGCAAGGAATGTATCAGCTACAAAGTGTGACAGTCATGGCTATGAAAGCCCTACAAGATAACAATCCTAACTCAAAGAATAACAATCAAGATCATGGGTGCCATGTACAAGGAACACGAAATATATGGAAAAAAGCATAAATATCTGTCATAACCATGAAAAGGAAAGGGATATTACAAGTAAATATCAACAAGAAGAATGTTATGTGTGGTAAAGCATCATATCATAAAACACATACATACAGGCCACCAAATTCATGACTTCAAATAAGGGTTCAAAGGGACAATGCAAATTGTCAAAAGGCATCCATTATCAAAGGAAAAGGAAAAGTATAGTAGCACGATCATGGGGTAGTGGACATACTTTACATACAGTCAAAGTCAAAGATAATTATAGATGGGAGTTAGTATCATGCACTTTATGAATGCACTCAAAACCTTAGGATTCAATGGAAGGACTTAGAAGGACATTTTCTATTGTTTGAAATGACACTTGATAGAAATTAGGGTCAGTGAATAGGGAAAAGAAGCGGGGATACAAATTGAATTTGATAGTGCAACAAAGCCATGGATTTTTAATTCATACAATATGTAGTTATCTTTCCTAATGAAGTATTACTATTGATGTCATTGTACTCTCCAAGATTCAAGTTCAAAAGACAAGGAGTCTATGTAAATATTCTTTCTAAAATAATTTATGTACACAGATAAAGGAGATTGAAGGTTTAAATGGATTCAAAGGATTTGTTGTAGTAAGATTCCAGGCACTCTACTAGGTGTTGGTTTATAATATTTAGGTTGTGTTAGGTTGATTGACTTGGTTAATACACATGGATTGTTTTCTAGAAAGACATAATTTGGTTGTAAACATACTTTCACAATTCCTTAAAAGATATTATGCAGCAACTATTGAGCTACATGTTTGATGATTTAGTTTCGATGATACTAAAGATGGCATGACAGTCATGAGAGGGAATCAATAGTTGTAAATCACAGTGCAAGGATTAGACTTCATAACAAGTCTATAATGAACCTTGACAAGTATGAAAAAATGTCATTCTTTGAAAAAATTTATGAGTACATAAGCTTCAAAAGGTAGTCCATTATGTTGATCATGGTGCCAATGTTTCATATGGTATAGTTTGGAAGGGTTGGAAGGCTCTGAGGGTTTCAATCAAAGGATGCATAGTACTTGTACTTAGCTAGAATGAAAACACTCTTGACAATGAATTTATGGCTTTGAATTTATGGGATGTAAATTTTTTCATGACTGTCTAAGACCTTGTGTAGAGTGTGAGTTAAAGCTTCAAGAACTTTATGAGATAGCCATCTCCAGTGGAGTAGGATGGTCAAAAGATCAAGATGAAATGACAATGTGCACACTAATCTCCACAGTGAACAGTGAGTAATGAGTAATCATCATAGTAAGTAGTGTTATGGGAAATTAATCAACATCATAGGAAGTTGGACCATTTCTTTAGTTTTTTACAAGATACCACTATTGCTAATGCGTTGCTAAACGTTCCATGAAAAAAATAATTGATGGAAATTTATGAATGACTTATTGAATGCATGATCGAATCACAGAGACAATCCGTTGTAGAGTTGAAGAAAAGATGCAGTTGTTATGACCCAAATTTCCACAAAAAAGGGCTTGTAGTTTCCAATTAGAGAACATAATGTTTTGGAAAATCTAGAAAAATCAAAGATGAAAGATAGTGAGTCTCTTTTCAAAAAAGAACAACTCAAGCATTCAAAACCCCATCTCATTTTCTATGGCCTGTAGGGGTCTTTCCTTCAAAAACACTAAAACCCACTTGGGGTTTTTTACAAGAGTCATAAATTTCTTCAAACAGAGAAAAACCACTTGGTTTTTCAATTTTTTTTTGCAAATGCTGAAGTTTTTCAAAAAACCATCATGGAGTTTTGAAGAAGAAAATAAATATAAGAAGAGACCAATTTCGTATCTTTTAGGCCATGACCATTTCTTCTTCATTTCATTCTCAAATACAATCTAGTTATTTCAAATGGAAATATAGAGATATTCAAAAGATGACATGGAATTTCATCTACAGAAAAAGAAACAAAGGTGTGAAAAAACCCTATTCCATTCTCAAGCCGTGGCCTCAATGGTTAGAATCTCTTCAAAAAAGATGGAAAAAGTTTGGGTTTTCTTCTTTCAATGCAAAATGTAGAAAGGAAATAAGCATTTTATGCTTCATCTTTAAGATGGAGACTAAAAAAATAACTTTTGTTTGCTAAATGCCAGAAGAAATGGAGTTGACTTAAAGCTTACCAGAGCTTTTATTTTTTTTTCCTTCAAACTTGCAAGCATTCTATTATTGAAAGGCCCCTTTATTTGAGCTTCATAACTCAATCATGGTGGCTATGAGAAGTATGAGTCACCATAGAGAAGAAATGAAACAACAAAATAATAGAAAAAAAACTTATAGTCATGGCTTCAAGGCAGGATATGGCTAGTAAAAAGTGATAAACATAGATTGTGTTTGAAAAAATCAATTACCTTTTTTTTTTCATGAAAGATGCCAAGAATCGGCCCAAAAAAACACCATTTTTGTGCAAATTGTAAACCCTCATGGCAGCCAGATGAATCCTCCAAAAAGCTAGAGAACATATGAATAGCTTTTTTTTCATTTTTCACATGTCTTTTGATTAAGGTTTGACCCTTTTAGATGCCTACGAGATTTTTTATCCCATGTTTTAAAGAATGAAGCTCATATTAATGCAAAGTGGGGGCTGAAGCATGTGTTTTGACTTAGGCATTTGTTATGCCTTGTGAAATATCGCTAAGTGTTTCGAACTTGAAACAAAGTGTGCCAAATCCCATATAACCCGCCTTTGACCTTTTGGTCATGAATATCATGGTATTTGAAGACTAAGAGGATGCCTTCCAAGAAGTGTGGAAGTCGGCCATATAGGCCAAACTTAAGCCTTTTATTTTTCCTTTGCAAATTTGAAGAATGTTGACCACATGTGGCCTTGGAGTGTAGAATGAGAAGAGTAAAATGATCAAGTGCCTTGGAGGAATTGTGACCTTGTTTAATGCTTTCAAAAGCATTTTTGCATTTCATTTTTTGTTTTTGTATTTGTTTCAAAATATAAAAATATCATTTAAGTGATTTTCTAATCACTTTTTTATTTTTCACTTGCAAATGTAATGTAACTCATATTGATGGTGGACCCTCTTATATTTTTCTTTGAAGTGTAAAATAACTTGATTAAGTGATGTATTATGAATCACCTAATCAAGTTATTATCTTTAATTCCTTTTTTGGAGTCTTATGTTTTCAAAACATATATATTACACAAGTCAAAGTTGGGAGACAAAATGATTGGCTTGTAGATATGAGGAGAGCATGGGAGTGAAGCATTTGACTATTTCAGGGAAACATGTGCTACTTTGGAGGGAGTTTTGTCACACTTTTAGCATGACTTGACTCTGAGCTTGAATTTTCAAAATTTTGGAGCCATTTTGGAGTGACTTTAGAAGGTTGTTTTTTGGCCTCATTGTTGCATCTAATGAGAACCTTCTAGATGGACATGTGTGAGGGGTTTTGGTGGAATTTTTTTACTTAAGTAGCTTGTTTTTGCATTTTTGGAGTTAGTTCTTTCTTTCTAGTAGCAGGATATCTTGTTTTTGGAGTCATTTTTGATGGAGCACTATTGTAACTCAGATGGACTTGTGATACAGTAATCACTTTGAATTAATAAAGTAGAGCATTTTTTACCTTCTCATTTCATGTTTCATGTATGTTGTCAATGATTGATCAGTTTGTCTTGTGAAAATTCATCTTTCCTTGAAAACTTGTCTCATGTTTATGCATCTATTTAGCAAAAAATGTATGTTAATAGGTTATAAGTTGTGTTTTTTAGTAGTGTTAGTTGTGAAACTTCTATTTTCCGTCTAAAAGCCCTATTTAGAGATGTCCTAATAAATTACTTATGTAAACTACATTGGAAAGTGAGTGGTGTAAATCAAGTTTTATGGTATTGATTTGAATGTGATAGGTTGTTATTAGGTCCTAGTTGTTTTTGGTGTATCACCTTAGATATTTTTTAGTATTAGGTTAATTTTCATGCAATCCTTACCCTTTACCTCAAAAATTAGAGGTAGGTTGAAGCCAACCCATAATCCTGACGTTTGCTTTCAAATAGGATACCCACAACTTGAAAGTAGTCCCATGTTATATCCAAACCTGCTAAGTTCATTCACAACTTGGTATTAGGGTGTAGATTTGGATCCATAATAGTTTTGGCATGCTTGATGGGATCTTCTAGTCATTTTAGATTATAAAAAACACATCAGTTTGCTTGTTTTGATATGCAACCAAAAAGAATTTAGTTTTTAAGAGGTCACACAAGCATATCTGGTGGCTCTGAATGTGGAAATTAATAACAAACCAGTGTTGTAGCAGCATATAAAAAAATCAGACAAGGGGAAACTTTGTCCCATTAGATTATCTACAACTTTCACAACCCTGTAGGAGAGGTAGGCCAACAAAGAAGGTTGTTGTTTCGTTAAGAAAAATAGTTTCAAATTCACCTACAATGAGAGTTACTAGCCCCATAAGGCAACAAAACTTGGTGCCAAATATGGTTGTTACAAGAAACCAAGTTTTTGTCACATTTAATGGTGGCAGCCCACTTCAATTGGCTCAAAATGACGACATTCCAATGACTACTCCTAAAAGTGTGCCATCTTTTTTAGGTGAATATCATACCACACCAATTGAACACATTAAAGACATATCAAATCTGTGTTTGATACATCACATAACTCATGAAAATGTTTCCTTGAGGCTGCTAGTAGCATCATTCAAAGGTAAAGCACTCCAATGGTTCAGGAGTTTAGTAGTTAATTCCATCAAAACGTGGGATGAATTAGGAGAGGTGCTATGCAAGTAGTTTGAACACAAGTATGACAACTTGTCATTGGTGGAGTAGCTGACCCACATTAAACATGCTCCTTATGAATGGATGACATAATTCAATTTCCATTTTCAAAGAACTTGGGACAAAATTCTGGAGCCTACAATGCCTCCAACTGAGTATGCATTTGTCTATTTTTTGAGAGCCTTAAATAGAGAGGTTGTTGTTTTAATACATTCTATGGGTGGAAATGCCTTACCAATAGCCTATGATATAGTTGTAAGAGCAAAAAACAACCTAATACATGCTGGAAGAATTGATCGTAGGCCTCCTATGCCTTTTTTCCATGATATTCATCCTCCTATAGCTTTACCAACACGTCAAATAGCCCCTTTACCAACTGTTGTTAACCTAGAAATTACTACCCAAGGACCATCTCAAGGGTTGTAGGAAATTAAAAGCAAACAACACAATATTGAAAATCTGCTTTAGATTGTTGGAAATGAACTAGTAAGCATTAAAAAACAACAATTTCAAGGTTTCAAGCCTTGGCAACCTCAAAATCAATGTCAAGGTTTCAAGCCTTGGCAACCTCAAAATCAATGTCAAGGAATTTTATTTTTAAGCATAGTTGTGAGGGGCTACAAAAATGCTGCAATGTTAGGTATGAACCTCCTTACAAAATTGATCATACCAAGAAAGCTTTGTAATCCTTTTTTATGTGCAAGAAGGGGTAAATCTAGAATAGCAACAATCCTTTCTAGATCAATTGTGATACCATGTTTAGAAAAAATATGTCCAAGAAGCTTCCCTTCATGGACTAAAAAAATGCTCTTCTTTGCGTTAAATGAAACCCCATATTCCTTGCATCTTTTAAAGATCTACCTTAGATTATCAAAATGGTTGTTAGCTTTCATTGAATATACAATAATGTCATTTAAATAAACAAGTACAAACTTGTTAATGAGGCCTTGGAAATCCATGTCCATTTCTTTCTAAAGGGTTTCCCCTACATTGGACACACCAAAGGGAATTTTTTTTGTAAGCCATTGTACCCCACTTGGTAGTAAAGGTAGTTTTGAACCTAGTCTTCCTCTCCTACTAAAATCTGATTGGACCCTGTATAACCATCCAACAATACAAACCTTTCTAAACCTAAAAAAATTTGTAAAATATGCTCCATTGAAGGTAGTGGATAATGATCTTTGAGAGAGGGTCTATTTAAATTATGAAAATCAACACACAACCTAATCTCACCATTCATTTTTCTAATAGGTACCAAGGTTTATGTTTAATCAGAAAGATAATGTTACACTCAATTAGTTTGTTTAAATATGTTCTCATGAGATGCTCCAGCTTGGGATTTTGAGGTCTTTGCTTCTTCCTAGCTATTTTTTATTTAGGCTCCAACTCAATTGTGTGTTAAGCTAACTCAGGGTTAAACCCCTTTAAATCTCCATACTCCCAAGAAAAAATATCACTAAATTCCTAGCAAAGTAGAATAAAATCTTGTTGTTCCTCTTTGGTACATATCTTTTCAAGCTTCAGGAGCTTGTCTCTAAATATCCCACTGGGTTCATAGCACTCTTGCTTCACTGGCATGCTAGCTTTATCCTTTCTAGCTTGATCTTTAGTGTTGAAAATTGATTCTAAGGTTACCAAACTTTTAGGAAACTTAATAGACTTCAATTGCAATATTTGATTGTCATATTGTTGCTCAAATTTTTGTTTATTTCTAGTAGCAAACTCTAATTCCTCCATCAAAAAATTAATAATTTTCTCATCACTTTCAAAAACTTGTCAACTTGTGTTGTTATCTAGCACTAATTGCCTCACTATCACTTTTACATAGTGTTATACCAAAACATTATGAATATTAGTTGGAATATCAAATTGTGATCCTAAGGAAGCCAATCTATTTGCTTCTTTATTTTGGTTTCTAAGAATGGAAAACATATTGAAAGCATCAAATTCTTCAATTAAATCCCAATTTCTATGTTTATAAAGCTTGAGAAAATAATTTTTTGTCACATTTAGATTTCTAACTTGATTTGTTACTAATTCAGTATCACCAAAAACTTGTAAACATTTAATACCTTTCTTCCTGGCCCACTCTAGGCCATGAATGAGTTCCTAATATTCAACAATATTGTTTGAGCAATTGAAGGCAAAGCGAAGTGTTGAATAATACTTTTCTCCATTAGGGGAAATCAACATGGCTCCCCCACCAACACCCACCTTGCTATTTGAGCCATCAAAACACAACTCTCAAAGTTGATTATCTTGTTGTTTTGGCTATTTTTCATCCTTAACCAAATTTGGGACAGCTGCATCATGCTCTTGAATCATGTAAATGATCAAACCTACCTCATCCATGTGATTGAAAAGATCAATTAATGATTCTTAGTTTCCCACTCATCTAAATTTATATTAGTTATAACCTCAATAGGTATGTTGGTGTCTAGGGTGATCAATTGATCTTCCTGCTCATGGATGGCTAGGTTTGCATTGACAACACTTGGCACATATGGCTCTATATAATCTTTGGCTTGTGGTTCTTATTTTATGGTCACTCTAGTACCATATCTAGTTTTGCAAAAAATATGTGACCAATCTAATGATAAATACCCACCCAACTTTACAGTAAACTCCCTAGAAAGTAAAATGGAAAAGAAAGGTGGAAAATCAATGATATAAATATCTTATGGGATTGAGAAGTTTGGACAAGCATGTAAGGTAAGGGGAAGACTTTTAAAAATTCCAAAATATTTAATGGTTGTACCATATAATTGAACAACTCCCTTTGGCAATGGCTCATAATTCAATCCTAGCTTATCCACTAGCTGTTTAGGCACAACAAAGCTTCTTGCTCCTAAATCAATCATGCAATTTGTTGGTTATTTTTAAAGAACCAAACTTAATCTCAGTCCTTACCTATGAATTTTCCACAACTCAATTATCAGCAATGTTGAGGATTGGCCAAAACTTAAGTAAAGTAATTAATACTTCACTTCTTCTCTTCAGGCACTATGAGACCCATGAGGGTAATCCTATTCATACTCACAATTTCTCACATTAGGTCAAGAGTATCTCGTCACAAAAATGCATTATCTCAAGAAACTCACTTCATTAGAGGCTTGGTTGACCTTTGGTAGAGTGTTAATCATTTCAAGAAATGCACTTATATACTTAAAGTTGGGGTGATGTAATGTAGAGCATTTTATGAATCTTTCTTCATCTTGAATCCTAGACCAAATTCATTACTAGCTCAACTAAAAACAAGATAAACTAATAAAACCATCAGTTCATTATCTAAGGGAGAAATAGAGTCATAACTTGCAATCAATTAGTAATACAATTATCATTGAATATTAGAGATTAATTGACTATTATAATACCACTTTGTAACACCTAACTCGATGTGTTTTAAAAATATCACATCGTTACTAAATCCTATATCCTTTTCTCACAAACTAATGACCTCATTTTAGCATTTGAT
This sequence comes from Sequoia sempervirens, assembly GCA_007258455.2. Taxonomy (NCBI): domain Eukaryota; kingdom Viridiplantae; phylum Streptophyta; class Pinopsida; order Cupressales; family Cupressaceae; genus Sequoia; species Sequoia sempervirens. The sequence continues at coordinate 12,175 of VDFB02385930.1, read as the reverse complement.
CAACTCATTGAACTAAATCATAAAACAAGTTCATCCATTCGATGCAAATGAAATAAGACAAATGAAATCATAATTAACAACTTCATTCATAACTTGGAAGAAAATACATACGAGACCAACATTTTAGAACTAAAATTCTTCTTCACTTCTAATATTACTTTGTCAAACCATATTTAAGATCTATATATAGTACAAATTTCACCTTAGAATTGATTCTTATATGTCTACTAAAGTATCTATTTACATTCTATATACTTTGAAAGCATAGTATTCACTATAACCTGTGTCAAACTCAAAATTTTGAACTCTCTTTTTTCAGCCATGGAATCCCCTTTTATAAATAGGGGAGCAACAAGCACCCAACTAAATTACAATTTTGTTTTTCATTTAAATTCATTTCAAAACCTAATTTCAACTAACTCCTTGAAGAACTCCCCAAGAAATTTCTTATGAAATCATTTGATAATAGAGGAGGACAAAAGGGAAAAAACATGTGCAGGATACCATTAGTCACTATCACTACATTCATTGTTGAAACAAAAAAATTCCATATCAACTAAAGGACTTCCTCATCACCATGAAGAGTGAAAGATAAACCATAGAAAAATGAAAAAAATTCCTCCTATGTAAAGACCATGGTGTCATCAAAAACAAAAATAAGGAGGTGACCCTATTCAAAGTCATCGACATCAAAAAATGCCCGACCGCTCCTTGTCCTCAATGAAATTGGAGGGACCATCACCATGTCATTTTTAGAGCTCCCATATGGCACTAGGGAAAGGAGGTATTGGCCATATTTTGAATTAGTATCACCTTTTGCATCCAAAGGAGTATGAGAAAGCACAATAGGAGAATTGTGTTTTCCTAGGTAGGCCCTATGATCTTTTCCTTTTTTCTTGGCCTTCTTCACTAGCTAAGTGAGTTCCTTGTCTTTAAACTTGACCATTTTCCCCAAAAGGCTCCTATTTCTCAAACTATATGTACTCTACACGATTGACTTCTTATGACCTCTAGCCCTCATTTTATGCTTTGAAACCTCAAGAGAATCCTTGGCTTCTTGCTTAGTTATATCCTCATGACTGTCAAATACTTTGAGATGGATAGACCTTCTAATAGGATGAAGTGTCATACTAGTTTTCCTCATTTTTAGAAAAAAAAAGATTTATCAAAGCTATAGGGAGACACACTTATAACCTAGACAATTATGACCAACATATTAGAGAAATTCCTAACCAAACCAAAGAACCCAATTTGGAACCAACCTACTAAGGACAAAAAAATTCAACTCGAGAAAAAAAAATAGCCTATTACTCCACTTCACACTTTTCCTTATGCACATCGCAAACTGAAAAATATGGTGAAAATGAACAATGATCAACCTGCATTAAATAGAAAAATGGAGCATACAAAATTAATGATTCAAGAACTCCTTGCATGAGTGAATTAATAACTTAACAATTCGGCATTGAATTTGGACTATTGATCTTAGAACAATTAAAATTTCATCTAAGGTGGCCATGAGCATTGTTTTTCGACCATTATCAACTTGCTCCTAGAACAAAAAGATGTTATCTCAAATGCTTCCATGTTCTTTTTGAACCTTGATTAATCATATATGATTTGAAAATTAGCATGTATTACCAACCTAATGTGTGCCTTTTCGTTTATATTAGCAAAGTACATGATACTAGTCTATTTTCTTGAGAGAATATTTCCTTATATGCTTCATCACTCATTGTTGATCTTCCCTAAATTTTAGGGTGCAACTAGCGATGAAAATATTCATGAAATGATGTTGAGTTTGTTGGATCATCTTGTTTCAAGACTTCATCAATGGTTCTCTTGTCTATTCGTCACTTTCCTTTTGCTTTATGTGAAATCCTCAAGATCTCGCCATGTTGCTTGTTCCATCAATGGTCATTTCCTATCACAGATGGATCTTATCCTTTATTTTCCCAACCAATGATGGAAACATCCCTGCAATGAATCTCATCCCTTGGATTTGTATCCTATCCTTTGATCATGTTTATCCTTCCATTATGCATCACTAATCCAACTTCACACCTAGGCTCCTATCAACAATGGGAGATGTAGTGAAGGCATCATATTTAGACACATGCACCTACATGAAGATCAATGGTGGAAAAGATATCACTCATAAGATCTCATTATATTAGTGAAATCAACCCTTTTTAAAAAATGTGATCGCTTGTCACTAATCTGGAACCTAAGCCTTGAAATGAATCTGCAAAGAGTAATAAAATATAAGGCCATCTTTGATTGCTAATTCTCCTCATATAGTTTGCAAGCAATTAGTGATGGGAGAATTTACAAAGTTTACAATGTGCATCATATATCGCTAATGTAGAATTTAGCATTTAAAACAGATCCATGATCACACAATGTAAAGGGAATTGCATTATATCGATCATCACTGATCTAAATTTATCATTTTATGAACATTTGTGATGAGCGATACAAACATAAGAACATAAGACCGGGGCACTACTCATCACTATTACAAATTTTAGAGCTCAAAAGCCATTAGTGAGGAGTGATCCTTGAATAATACAAAGAACAACACTCATCATGCATTTTATTCATCACGCATTTGATTTAAGGGCTCTGGAAGCTATTTGTGATGAGTGATAGCATAAGAATATCACTTCATCACTCATCGCTAATTCAAAATATGCACTTTTGAAGAAATCAACGATGAGTGATAAAGTAAAATGACCATTGGGACTTAACTGCAAACCTTCAAACATGTGCACTCAAGTTGTTCTAGTGAAGGGGGTCCTTAGGATGACATGAGAATAATAGGCTCAAAATCTTTTAAGTTACGAAATGCAAAGGATGTAAAGGCCAAAAAATCCTTCACTTAACCTTATAAGATGGGAAATTCAGACCTAGGAAGAGGGATCGGTCACCTAATGATATTGATAGACATAAGAGATTTTAAAATGATCAGAAATAGTGAATATGTAGGCAATGAGTAGGTAGAATGTTGCAAGCAATTAAAATGAATAAAAACCTAAACCCCATATAAGAACCCTATATCCAGATGTAATAAAGGTATGAGATGGAAAAAAACTTAGGGTTAAATATGGGCACTCCCAAGTTTCACAAATTTGAAAGTTCCATCACAATTGTGCACATATTATCACCAATTATCAAACCTACATAAAATGGAGGTGGTTTAACCTCTTGGGCTAGTTGGTCACTTCTGGTTTTAGAGTTGTTTGTATGCACGACTTTAGGCTACTCCTTTCTAGGTAAATTTGAAATTGAAATCTTAGCCAAAGCCTCTTGCAATGAATCTTTTTTCCTAGGAATATGCAATGCATCCAACATAAACAAGCTAATAGTGGCCTTTTTCATATGATCAATGATATTAAATATTGTAACACTAACCTTTTGTTGTCCTTTGCGAAAAACAACTTTAGTTTGTGACTGTAAAGGCTAAGATTGAGCCTTTGGTTGTTCTTTAGCAGCTATTGCTTGGCCTCTTGGAAAAATATGAACATTATGAGAAGTAGAAGGCTGAATCTAACTTTGCTGGGCTGTAGAAGTTTGAATTTTATCTTTACTAGCTTGTTGTTGTGATTTATCTACTTGTTGCCCCTTAGAAATAGCTTGTTGTTCCAAATCAACATCCCTCTTCTTTGAACTCGTATTAGTTGCAAATGAGGCATATGAAGTTGATTTTTCAGTTGTAAATGATTCACTCCATAGAATTTACTACCTTGACAATTCATTAAGGCAACATGAGGAGTACCTTTCTCATTTTGTAAACCTTGTTCATGGTTCTCCTTTGTTACATTTTCAGAAGTAGCATAGTTGATTTGTACCATAAGAGCTTGATTGACCACTCCATTCATGTGTGTAGCCTAGTTATGAGGCCGATTACATGGATAGCACCACACATAGTCTTGTGCCACATTATTTTTCATAGGTGTAAGCTCTTTGGAAGAGCTAGCATCATTGATATTATATGGCTAAAAAGTCCTAGGATTGTAATTTCTTCTCTATCCTTGGAAATCAGCCTAATAAGATGGCCTATTTGCTTGGTATGGCACTTGATAATGTTTGGACTCTTGACCAACCTACTTCTTGATATTAACTAAATCATTACCAAATTTTTTTTATATATTTTTATCTCCTGCAACTCTTGAGAGTGGGCTGGAAAAACACTATTTTGAGTAGATGCTTGATAACCTAAGGATGGAACAATAGGTAGTGGAGCAATGGGAGGTATTTGGATAGGCATTAGAGGCTGAATATCAAGAAATATTAGAATAGGAAGCCTTGGTGCAATTTCCTAGCCTAAATAAGGTTATTTTCAACTCTAATAGAAATATCAAATGCTCTTAGTAATGTAACTCCACCCATTGATTGAACCATTACAACAATATCACTATTAAATTCTCTAAGGTAATATAAAAATGCATGATCTAGTGGAGGTATTAGTGTTGCTGGAATTCTATTCTAAGTTCATTGAAACCAGAAATTAAAATATGTCATCTAATCCTATGTAGCTCTTTTAATGGTTGTCATTTGCTCAACAAAGGATAGGTGATCTAATTTATTTGAAAACTACCTATTCAATCTATCTACCAAGTTATCACATGTTGTAAGGGAATTAACAAGAAAACCTCTGAACCACTGGAGAGAATTTCCTTTGAATGAAGCCACTGGAATTCTTAATGAAATATTCTCTTGGGTAACATGATGAACTCTAGAAAGTGAAGCTACATCTCTTATATTCTCTATTGGTGTAGTCCAATCTTCACCAATGAAAATGGGTAAATTTTTTAGTGCAACCATTGGTATATCATCATGTTGCTACAAATTCAGTGGGATTCCGCCATTGATTGTACAAATGCATGAGCTTTGGCCATTGGAGCTACTGGATCTTTGGGATTTGGAACTTGAAGTATTGGCATAGGACATATTGGAAATACTAGTTCAAAACTTACAAGCCTGAGACTAGGAGGTGTGGAATGAGATCTAGGTGTTGAAGATCATCTAGATCTCCTTCTTGTTGTTCTTCCCCTTCTCTTGGGTGATGACAACTACAAGTATTCGAAAGGATCAACACTTCTTCTTGTCTAAATTCAGCCAATGTGTTGTTTTGGCTAGATTTGCATATAAACTAGAAAATGGATTCACCATGTATGAATTTTAACCTTTAAAAGCTAAAACATTGTAGTATATACCAGAACAATAGCTTGAAAACTGAGTTCTTTCTCTGAAGTGAGCTTTAGAGTCCCACTGGGTGTGACAAAAACTCTTGTCATGGAGATTGCACCCAAATGCTAAGTTTAAATGCTCAACAATCTTGTGAAACATGGAAACACCTTCAAGCCTATGGGTATGCTCGTAGTGAATATGAATCTCCTAATTATGGGTGGGTTCCCCTTTTGATTATCCTAGAGATTAATGAATTTTGAAGGAAAAAGGTAAGAAAGATGATTGATTTGAAAATGAAAACTAAATCTAGGAGGTGACTACACCAAAAAATGATATTTAAAGGGAAAAATGATTCAAAATTACTACTTTAAATATTTCTTCACACAACTTAATGAATGGAAATTTTATCACATAAGTATTTCAAAGAGAGGCTCAATGATCTTTATTTTAGCAAGAAAGCTATTTTTCACAACTTGAAGGAAAAGATAACTATTTGCATAGCCTAAGACCTGAAATTTCAATTGCATATGTGTGTTTGCAGCAATGAATGTAGACAAGATTAAAGGTTTTGACTATTTAAAACACATTTAAATTTTATCCAAATCATTCATTGAGGAATATGAAAAAATTGGCTCCAAAGTGCATGAGAATAACTATACTCTAACTGAACCTCAAAAATATCTTCTCAAAGAAGTATCACAATAAAAAGAGAAAAGCCATGAAAAGAGGAGTCAAAACTAAAGCAATTTGAGAAAAAATAGGCTCAAGCTCCTTGTTACAATGTGTTTGACCATAAATCAAGGAAATCCTCTCCATAGTTAACTGATTGTTAACTCAACTCACAAATTTCTTCTACCTTATTTTATGGATTTTGGGTAATTATTAGCTTATTTTAACAAATATTAAGGTGAACAAAGATTATTTAACCTTCATATGTGCTATAATAACTAATAACTTATACATTTATTGTACAAAACATTAAGGTAAAATCATTTCTTATTTACCTTAATATATGTTAACATACACTTGTAATTTTCAAAAGTCATGCAAAGAAGCAGAACAAATATATTACATGTGGTGTTGAACTGCACTATCTCCTATAGCAATATAAAGATTCCATTTTGACTCACATTTGCCATTTTTCCATCACCATGCATATTTGATCCCTTTGTAATGATTTGGGAATTTGATTAATGGTTTAAAAAAAAACCTTAGTATTTGATAAACATCATAGCCTTCACTTGCTTGTGGCCCACTTTGCATCATTAGGTCTATTGATTTAAGTTTGTTATCCCATGGTACATTTGATTCTAAATGATTTCTTTAAAATATAAGTCAAAATGAATTCGATTTAGGGCACTCCCAACAAAAGAGTCAAAACCTAAATCATTTTTCATTTCATCTTTTGGGTTCTTTGTTGTAGTTGCACCGCCATGCTATGGTTTTCTTGAGTACTATGAGTTCTTGGAGCTAACTCAAGCCAAACTAGAGATCTTTGAAGCATCTATGTAAAGACTTAGTGGGAAAGCTCCTTTCTTCATAGAAATGTTGTGATTTTTCAAAGTCTCACTAATATTCTGGTCCTTCACTTTTTGTAGCTATTGATTAGCTTATGGCAATGGTTTTGTTAATATTGTTCTAAAATAAATGAAGAGAAAAAACTCCTACTATACTCTATTGAAACAAAACTTCAATGCAAGTTGTGGCTTTGTTTGAAAGCACTTTGGATTTTCATTGCCATTTTTTTGGCTACGACTTCATTGTATCTGCATTTTTTCCTATTTATGCTCATAACCTTAAGATAAGTCTACTATTATGTAGGGTTTCATTATATATTTTCTATATTCAGCTTTCAAAAAACCTAGGCTATGCTTTACTAAGTCTTCTCTTGTTTGACTTGGCTATGACTTCAATTGATGAAACTCTAATTGAGACTTTACATTATGGGTATTTTCTCTACAAAGGGATAAAATGATTCTTCTTAATGTGGCCAAAATTTTAATTCACTATTATTTTAGCTCTATTATGGTTTTCTTTTTGAAAATATTAGTAGAAATCCCTTCATCGTGGTGAAGCCTCTCAACCTTTTTGGGTTTCTTTCTCACTACATCAAGGGTTTTTCCTATTTTTTGTTCAAGCTTTTCCATATTGTAAATGTAACTTTCAACCCTATGCAAGCAAATCTTACACAAGTCTCCAATTCTATTGACTATGAGCTTCTTCCATTGTTGATAGATTTGATCTCTTGATTTCCTTTGAAGAAATACTCACCATTACTGTCCTTAGCATACACTTGTAGCTATCATGAACATTAACCACTTGCTTATGACTTGTTAAAAAAAAATTATTCACCACCCCTTAGAACAATATTTCTCATCAAATTATGCATATATGTTGAGCTATACCTATAAGTGTGGAAGAAATAATATAAGGGGACATCTCTATTATTTGTAGTATCATATATTGCATTCGTGGTCACTTAATTGTTGAAGATAACTTGACGTCTTGATATGCTTACTAACCTGTAGTAACTCTTCCTCTTTCATGGCTATGATAGCAACTAAAGTTTCATGTTTTTGCTACTTCATAAGTCAATGAGAGACTTTCTTAACTCTATTCCATTGTGAAATCTACAATTATCTATTTTGATACATTCTTCTATATATTGTTCAATAACTTGATCAAAGAACTTAATGCATTTCTTGTTAAAAAATTGTCACAATTGATGATGAAATAACTATGCATGGTTGAACTTTGGAATGGAATTTTTCTTCATTTTTTATAAGATATATCCTTAATCAAGATTGACCTTGTATAATGTAAGCCTTTGAGTACCACTCTTGCTCAATGATGACAAAATAATGATTCTCTATAGATGTTAACTTGTCCTTGTATCATATTCTATCCTTACACTATACATGGTAAAATTGCATTGTATTTGATTGTTCTTTATCCTTTGAGGTGATTGTCCTTATCAATATGCTCATGATTAAATTTTCAAGGCATCATTTTGGTAGTAGACAGTTACCAGAGCTAGGAGATTTCTCATCTTATATAAAACTATCTACTATCTTGAAACTTTACATTTGCATGGCTACTTCAAGTTTTAATGAGCCTTCTCTTGGATTATGGTAACTGTCTACTATCATTGATTGCATTCTTTAGATGGAACTCCTATTAATAGTGACTGAAAATTGAATACTTTTGCATTAATGATAGTAACCTTTAACATGTTGGGCTCAACCCTTGTGAGGGTCCATTTCCCTCCACATATGATATCAAACAAGATGAATTATGTAATGATATAAGTGAACCTGTACCTATAGAATGAACAAATAGGTTAGATAAAACAAAGAAGCTTGGTGCTCTTCCTCATGATTTGAATTTCATGCTCTCTTGATACATGTGACAATTGATAACTAATTTAATGCATCATGAATGAAGGTTATATTTCTGATGGTAGGAAATATGGTCAAAGTTTATATCTAGAGCTCTAACCCAAAATTTCTATCATAATGCAGGTACATATGAAGATCAGAAGCAAGTAGGAGATTTGAAGACAAAGAATATCAACAAAAGATTTTTTCATAGGCAATGATGGACATATTCTCTTTCCATGTGTTTTTATTTATTTCATATCTTCGGATATATAGCTTTCCTTTATGCTATGTTAAATTAGTTATGCTCGTAGCTTTTGTGGGACATTCAAACATTCTTTCCCTCTCAATCTTAAACACAACATTTTTGCAGTCTTGTATACATTTTCATTACAAAATGAATGAAAGATAGCAATGTCATGCAATTTATGTAATTTCCTCCTATTGTAAAACATTGCATAAGAAAAAATAAAATCCATTTGAAAGATTTCATATCCAATGGTTAAGCCTTAGAAGAATTTTTTTGGAATACCTTTCACTTTTTTAATGCAATCAACTATCTCAACTCTACCAAATTGAGTTGTAAGTGAAATTTTGGTAATAGAAACTTAAGACACAATTGGGTGAATTGTTGTCAAAAGGACTGATAAGACCAAGTGTATCAGCTTGGAGAGCACCAGTCATCTTTGTTAAGAAGAAGGATGGAACATTGTGTTTGTGCATTAAATACCATATGCTTAACAAAGCTATAGTTAAGAAAAAGTATTCATTAGCACACATTGATGACCTTTTTGATCAAATGAGAGGTGTCACCATATTCTCTAAAATAGATATGAGATATGGATATCACCAACCGAGGGTTAAAGATGAAGATATCTTTAAAACTGCATTCAAAACTAGATATGGACACTATGATTTCACTATTTTACCTTTTAATTTAACAAATTCACCTACAACATTCATGAACCTAATGAATAGTGTGATTAGGGATTACCTAGAAAAATTTGTTCTAGTTATTTCTAGATGATATTTTGATTTATTCTAGAAATGAGGAAGAACATTGCAAGCATTTACAAATCGTCCTACAACATTTTAGAGAGCATAGGTTGTATGGTAAACTTTCCAAGTGCACATTTTTCCAAAGGAGGGTACATTATTTTGGTCACATGATTTCAGTAGATGGAATTGTTGTACATCCAACTAAGATCAAAGCACTAATTGAGTGGCCTATGCCTAAGAATGTATTAGAGGTAAGAAGTTTCATGGGTTTGGCATGATATTATAGGAAGTTTGTCACAATTTTTTCTAAGATCTCTTTTCCAATTAATTCTTTGCAAAAGAAAGGAAATATATTTGAATGGAATGAGAAGTGTCAAGAGGCTTTTGACCTACTCAAGGAGAAGTTAACCACAACACCAATCTCAAAACTTCTAAATCTTGAAGGAAAATTTACAATTATTACAGATGCATATGGAGAAGGGTTAGGAGGTTTGTTGATGCAAGATGGGAAAGTAATTGCTTATGAATCTAGGAAGCTGAAACCATAGGAGATGAATTATGACTTGCATTATTTAGAGTTGATAGTTGTAGTTCATGCATTATAAATGAGAAGTATCCAATATTAAGGAAATTTTTGGATGTGTTTCCAGAGGATTTACTAAGGTTGCTTCCGAAATGAATATAAATTTAACTTCTCTATAGATATAGTTATAGGGTTAGAAGTTATTTCTAAGGTACCCTATAGGATGAAAACTACTAAACTTATGGAACTTAAGACACAATTCGATGAATTGTAGTTGAAGTGACTAATAAGACCAAGTGTTTCACCTCAGGGAGTTCCAATCATCTTTGTTAAGAAGGATGGAATATTGAGTTTGTGCATTGAATATCGTATGCTTAACAAAACTATGGTTAAGAACAAGTATCTGTTTCCACACATTGATGACCTTTTTGATCAAATGAGAAGTGTTGCCATATTCGCTAAAATAGATCTAAGATCTAGATAACACCAATTGAAGGTTAAAAATGAAGATATCTTTAAAAGTGCATTCAAAACCAGATATGGACACTATGAGTTCACTTTTTTATCTTTTGGTTTAACAAATGCACTTGGAATATTCATGAACCTAATGAATAGTGTGTGTAGGGATTACCTAGACAAATTTGTACTAAATTTTCTAGATAATATTTTGATTTATTCTAGAAGTGAGTAAGAACATTACAAGCATTTAGAAATGGTCCTACAACATTTTAGATAACATAGGTTGTATGGTAAACTTTCCAAGTGTACATTTTTCCAAAAGAGGGAACATTATTTAGCTCATATGATTTCAGTAGATGGAATTGATATAGATCAAACTAAGGTCAAAGCAGTAACTGAGTGGTCTATACCTAAGAAAATATTGGATGTAAGAAGTTTCTTGGGTTTGGCAAGATATTATAGGAAGTTTGTTGAAAATTATTTTATCACTTTTCCAAGTACGCATTTACAAAATAAAGGAAAGAGATTTGAATGGATTGAGAAGTGTCAAGAGGTTTTTGACCTACTCGAGGAGAAATTAACCACCACATCGATCTTAAAAGTACAGATCTTGAAAGTAACTTTATGGTTATTACAGATACATGTAGAGAAGTGTTAGGAGGTGTGTTGATGCCTAATGGGAAAGTAATTGCTTATGAATCTAAGAAGCTGGAACCATATGAGATGAATTATATATCACATGATTTAGCGTTGGCAATTATAGTTCATCCATTAGAAATGTGGAGGCACTATTTTCTAGGAAAACCATTTGAGTTGAGAACTCAACTTAATGGGTTAAAAGTACCTATTTACACAACCTAACCTAAATCTTAGAAAAAGAAGATGGTTAGAGTTAATAGTTGAATATGATTTTAATATTAGTTATATTAATGGAAAAGAAAATCAGGTTGTTGATACATTAAGTCAAAGATGGCACATTACTTCAATAGTAACAATCCAAACCGATTTCAAGGGCCAAGTACTCCAAAACTACAAGGAGGATGAGTATTAATTGGAAGTTAAGCAAGCAGTCATTGATAATCCACAAGATTCTAGGTATGAATATTTTCAATTTGAACCTAATGGAATACTTAGATATAAGGGTAGAATGTATGTACCCAATGTAAAGGAATTAAGAAATGTGGTATGGAAGGAAATACGCGAAGCATTGTACTATGGACATCCTAGAGTGTTGAAAATGATGGCTAATGTAAAATTGTTATACTTCTAGAAGGGAATAAGGGGAGATGTCGCTAGTTTTGTGGCTAGGTGTCTTGAGTGTCAAAGGGTGAAAGCTCAACATTATCATCCTATTGTCTTGTTATACTCACAAAATATACCAAAAAGGAAGTAGCAAGTCATAAGTATGGACTTTGAGCAACGATTGCCTATGTCAAGGAATAGGCACAATGCCATACTAGTGGTAGTAGATTTAAGCTTATAAAAGTAGCACATTTTATACCAGGGAACCTAATTGATGGGGAATCTATCATACCAAGAAAATTTGTGTAAGAAGTGTTTAGATTGCATAGAATTCTTGAAAAGATAATTTTAGATATAGATGCATGAGTCACTTCTAGGTTTT
>VDFB02385929.1:0-29468 GCA_007258455.2 Sequoia sempervirens | reverse complement strand
TACAAGAACATAAAACCCATTCTTAATAAAGGCTATATATGATCCGCAATCTATGATACTGCTTATACATCCAAAGTCTCTATATTCTCAGCCTCGGTGATGACTATTTGATTTCCTTCGATTCGATCTGTATGAAGACTTCTCTATTCCCGTGACTACTATTTACTTCCTCTCAATTTACAACTCGTTTTGCATAGTGAAGGTGTCGTTTTTGGTATTCCGCCGCTCCTGATCTCTCTAAGTTTCTAGAATGAAACATCGTGTGTCTTCATTGCTTCAGATTGCCTATGCGTATATTAGGTATTTCCTTCTCCTGCTTGTTCTAGCCGGTATCACCTGAGTGGTTGTGCTAGTCACGAATCTTCCTGCGGCCTACGATTCCCCTATCGCTATTACAAAGTTTACGCCTTTATATTTTAATGTTCCCATACCCTTCTTAGAACACATTCACTCAATTTAATAAGCATAGATCGATACCTTCCAAGCGTCGCCTTTGCTTGATTCTTTTGCTTACGCTTTAATGATAATGATTTTGTGAACTAAAAAATGGTTTTATATTCAATTATAAGGATATTTGAAATATGATTAATGTTTTATATTTATTATTTATTTGTTTTGATACTATATATTTTAGTGATGCCATTTCGGGGGACATGACAGTCCTCCCTGCCTGAGATTGCTTGTCCCCAAGCAATCTCAGTTCTAACAACTTTCACTTTAACAAATACAAACAATACTCGTAAGGCATGAATTACACAAACACAAAGTATACAGAGCATAAGATAAGACATGAATCATACACATGAGTCCTCATAAAGTAAGGTGTATGAGTTTATGCCAAGCATAAACACTTTGGTGAATCATCATATGAACCAAGCAAAGATACATGAGGCATGAAACATAAAGCATAGATACATACAGATATGCAGCACAGTTATATGAATTCATAAGTTATATATATATGTGAAGTATAGAGTATATAAGACGTATACACATACAACATAGAGTGCAAATACAAGAATATGCTTATACAAAGAAAAATCATATATGTGCAACACAACCATATAGATCACACATGCTGAATACACATCAGATATAGAGAAAAATATTTCAAACATGTAGCAATCCATGACATTCAATAGATACACAAATAATCGTTCATGTTGAATACCATACATGGAGCAATTTCAGTTTATCATACATGAAGCAGTCACAAGGTATGCACATAAGGTATCATAAGTCACAATCACAACAGTAATGAAGCCAGTAGCATATGAAGCAAGAGAAAACATTGAAAGGCACATCAGATATATAGCAATCACTCGCAAAATATGATACATATAAGTAAGGTACGTTAATACACTCATGGTATGCAAATACACTCGAAGAAGTATACATGTCCAATCAAGAGTATACATTCAAGTAACATACATAACAGAATTACACACATGCAATAAGCATATTAGGTATTAAACAAGCATGTTGGACATGAGTCACACTCATAAATTATGAATCAGATATTTGAATACACTTAAGCAGTAAGCATGGAGCACACACCAACATGGAATACAGATCTGAATACATAAGGCGTGAAGTATTCATGAAGTATACACTTAAATATATAAAGCATGAGGTATGCTTTTCAATTGCAAGTATGCATGAGAATGGAGTAAACATGCTGAAAACACACCAATCATGAAAGACACATCAGGACATTATCCACAAAGCAGTTATGTTAAATATATTAGCCATAAATGTATACAAGATACAAGCATGGAGCAAACATGAATACATTTCTAAAGCATAATCATAGATTACATGTGAAGCATACAAAATACACTTATAAATACATGTAGTGCATTACGCAATGTAATACAAATACATACAAAAGCATCAATCAATAAATTACACATAAGGCATGCAAATCATGCAATTATACTTTAGGGAAAGTAATACATTTGAAGTACATACATAGAGCACATAAACCCAGACAAGTATCTAATGCATAAATACTCATAGATACACTCTAACAAGAAGCATACATAGAGGAATTGCACACATGGAGTGAGAAGCATTTAGAATATGTAGAGCGTTCAAGTACACTCAAATTTACTTCTATGCACAAAATATAAGCACATCATGCATTCAATAAATGGAAAATACACAATATGAAGCATTCATTTGAGTATACATACAGCACAAAATGATCATATATGTAGATACACTCAATAGATACAAACAATTACATACAAGGCATGAATTATGCAAACACAAGCATACACTTAAGAATGTATAAACGTACATCAGTCATGAAGTGAACAAGTAAGATGCCAACCAAGAAACAAAACACCATAAGTTTGGTAAAACATGAAGTATATGCACGAGTGCAAGAAGTCACAAAGCATACGTATGAATATATGTAAGTAGTAATGTATATACTTGAATACAAGTTATTGCAAATACCATGTCATATACACCCAATACATAGTCACGAAGGAAACACTTGAATTCAAGGTCACAGAGTATACAAAGTCAGATGGTATACACTCGAATACAAACACATCTCGAATTTAGGTACAATCCATCGAATATGCACTCAAATATAAATACAAGATCATATACAAGTCAACTCAAATACACATACCATCATAGAGTGTACACTCAAATACAAATGCAATCATAGAGTATATACCCAAATGCAAATTCAACCACAAGTCATAAGTATACTCTCAAATACAATCACACACGCATGAAGTATACTGTCAGACAGTTGGGGAAGGGGATTTAGTGCATCCCATACTACACCGTGGACTCCTCCTCAATCCCAAGGTCATCTAGTATATACACTAATGAGGTACAATCATGCTTCATGAAATAATAATACTAATTTGAAAGATAGTAATCAAACATAGTGAAATCATGAAAACCATTCTTATCATATTAATCATTGGTAAATCATATGTAATCATGCATTCAACCTATAAATTTCTAAGCAACTAAATGATATTAAAACACCCCAAGTTATCATCTTTTGCTCATCCAATTCACAAAGGGGTAGGAGTGGACCACGCACAAGGATGCCCTTAGCGCCTCTCTTCTCAGACCGAAGGTAGTCAACAACAACCGTTGTACTGACCCCCTCAGCCCACATGGGCAGACCGCAGTCATCCAAGTGGGTAGCTTACCTCGAAGAGATCCTAGTACCTGCTCTCCTTCATGGGTGCCCAAACCTCCTCCCTTGTGATTGGATTGAAACAAAATGATAATTTGGTAATGGGTAGACACACAGTCCATGTGATAGTTTGGAGGAAGGATTCCCCATAGGAGGCCCTTAGAGCACTCCCTTCTTAGCCCGAGAGAGGCCAACCAACACCCGTGGAAATGACCCCCTCGGCCCTCGTTGGCAAACCTGCAGTCATCCAATGAGGGTGGTCTACCATGAAGGGACTCTAGTATCTGCTCAACCTATTGGTTCCATCCCCAACCAACTACATGATTGTTGATACTAACAATTGCATCTTACCTTATTACAAGACACAATTACAACATGCTATGAGGATTCATGAATTCATTAAAATATTAATAAACTATTTATCATATACATTAGCCCTTAAATATATTAATCACCAATCCTTTATCAATCATTTATAACACGTTTAACAAAAAAAAATTTCCCACTATATAAAAGCATTGCTAATTTAGGGCTATGAAAATATGCACCTAAAACTTACCACTTTGATCAACAGAAACCCCCATCCAACGATGCCGCCTTCTTATGCTGATCTGCATGAGTCAAATTGTTTCTTTATGTTTATAGAATATACCCTTGGCCTTGGTAAGTTTGCATACACCATTTTCACAGGATGGCAGGAAAGTTGCTCTGATACCACTTGTAATGTTCCCTTTCTGATGGGGCTCTTAAACCCAAATCTCGTGTTTAAAGTATTCCTCAAAAAGACTTTAGAACGTTAGAGATTAATAAATTAGACATCAAACATCCCTATTGCTCATTATGGATGATTCTCTTTTACTAAATTTCCTATGCGTATTAGATACTAACATCTTTCAAGATATCATTGATGGAAATTCTATTATACCCTTCATTATCATAGCGGAGTCGTTATGACTTATAAGGCTCAAGCACCATTATTTACACCATCATAAATATTATCTAAATAAGAATTATGACATCATTCCTAATTGACTCAATTTATAAGTACATATATATATCTTTATTTTCTACACAAATATGTACCTAAATATTCTATTTTCAATATCATGCCTATATCATTATTCATATATATACTCATATAATTCTTATGTCATATTATTTATTCATTATCAATTTTTATCGATCCTTATGTATGCATGATTTAAATAATCATCAACCTTAACTGATGGATGCACAAGTATTTAACCTTTCAACATATTACTTACTATTCCTCTTTATTCTCTCCTCTATTCGATTGTTCCTCCTTCCTTTTAAGTTTTGATTGATTAATGCCTTTAATTATATTTATTTCGATCAGTGAGATGTCTTCAAATAACTTGTTCTTATCGAATGCCCTAATCGAGCAATCCTCCATGAACACAAGAAGGTAGCGCTTCATAACTAGGTTCTTATTATACAAATAATGCTTGTCCAGGTCGCTTGGCTGTGTGGATGGGTGAAGACAATAGTTGATATCTCCAGTAAGGCTAATGACCAGTGCCACGCCGCCTACAAGAACATAAAACCCATTCTTAATAAAGGCTATATATGATCCGCAATCTATGATACCGCTTATACATCCAAAGTCTCTATATTCTCAGCCTCGGTGATGACGTTTTGATTTCCTTCTATTCGATCTGTATGAAGACTTCTCTGTTCCCGTGACTACTATTTACTTCCTCTCACTTTACAACTCGTTCTGCATAGTGAAGGCGTCGTTTTTGGTATTCCGCCACTCCTGATCTCTCTAAGTTTCTAGAATGAAACATCGCGTGTCTTCATTGCTTCAGATCGCCTATGTGTATATTAGGTATTTCCTTCTCCTGCTTGTTCTAGCCGGTATCACCTGAGTGGTTGTGCTAGTCACGAATCTTCCTGCGGCCTACGATTCCCCTATCGCTATTACAAAGTTTATGCCTTTATATTTTAATGTTCCCATACCCTTCTTAGAACACATTCACTCAATTTAATAAGCATAGATCGATACCTTCCAAGCGTCACCTTTGCTTGATTCTTTTGCTTACGCTTTAATGATAATGATTTTGCGAACTAAAAAATGGTTTTATATTCAATTATAAGGATATTTGAAATATGATTAATGTTTTATATTTATTATTTATTTGTTTTGATACTATATATTTTAGTGATGCCATTTCGGGGGACATGACACGATTCTAGCTGTCATTACTCATTTTATTAAGCCCTTTGCAACATTAAGTTACCAATCCCTTGATTCTCTCCTAGTTCTCACTTAAGAAGAATATTTTGCATGTGCTTAATTAAATGGCTTAACTAAGCCCACACTTAATATATGGTTTGCATCGCTTATTATGCCTTTTCACTAATTGACATGAAGTATTTTATTAACGAATGGAACACCCATAGAATAACGGAAGGGTTGACACTTGAATCCATTTTATTTGTTTCCTTTCAGAATGATTCCATGAGTATGTGGATAGTTTTATCAAGGTTAAGTTAATTGTCGTGAACCGGCAGAAAGGGGTTAGGTGTCAATATCATGATTTTTAAAGGGATTTTTTAGGTCTTTGGGATGATTCAAGAGGATATATATGTGACTCTTGGAATGAAAAATAAGGACACGTGGACTCATCTCAATGTATCCAATTGGTTTTCTATCAAAAGCTATGATTGTGAGCAATGGTATGATGACACACAACACAATCTCATGAGGATTATGTATTCTAGGACACATTAATGTTTAAAACAACTTTAAAACACATGTTTATATCATAGGTTACTCAACTGTTCAATGAAAATTTGATGGATGGTTGTATTTAAATTCTAGAATGAAATACACAAAGTTCTAGGATTATGAACTCAAGCCTCTAGAATCACCATATAACTGATGAACGTACTCCCCTTACAAAGCCTCACACACACAACTAAAGAGAGATAAACAGAAAATACAGAAATAAGCACTTCATTTCTATTATCTAGATGAAGTGAAATTACAATACTAAGAAAATATCATACTATAGGCACTTAGGCCTTCTGATTACAAAAATTTACAAGCAAAAAACAACGATCTGCACTACTGGAGCTCCCCTCTATAACCAAGAGGTCTAACTACCTTAGAATGTTCTAGAAGGTGTAACCCCATGTTGGAACGAGGAATTCTACTATCGATTTCTTTCCTTAGAAGTTTTTATTTTCTATATTTTTCATTTGATATGTTTATAACTTCTCGTGGTCATAACTTTCGATCCGACCTCGAGATTTCCAATTTTAATATATATTGTTTGTGGAAGGTTTGAATTTTGTTGCTTCTATGCTTGGGAGATAAAATAACAATATTCACACTCTCTCATTCAAGGAAAACCCTAGGAACCTCAATCTTAGGTATGCAAACGAGAAAGAGATCTTGCAACAAGGTTGTCCTAGGGTCTAATTATAGACTATGGATGGGTTCACCAGCAAGATAGGACTTGGAAGGATAAATGAAAGCAAGATGTAATGCTTAACCCTAATATGATGCAAGACTTCCCTAGATGACCTTAAAATAAATGTAAAAAAAAAATAAAAAACTGTAAGAGCAGAGGTGTGCACATGGAAACCTGAAGAATATTGGAATAAGCTCTGAAAGACTCAAAATCATAAAATTGGTGCATACTAGGACTCATATACCACTTTGGGCATATTAGTCCCTGACTAGGGTTTCTTGTCTCGAACAGGTTTTCGGCAGTGTAGGTTTTGGAAATACAAAATCTAGAAATTCAATTTGTAGTGGGACTCACGTGCCACTTCTGGCCTATCAGTTCCATTGCGCTTTTCCAGGAATTCAAAGTTTGGATCTGCACTTCAACCTCTACTCTTCTCTTCTAAACTGATTTTTGGATCTGAACCTATACAAAATACCTGAAAAATAGAATATATGCTTGGTTCTTTTACGGGGGGTTTTATTCATGAGTAACTAAGTATTATTCATGGTTATGGCAATTATTTTAGTGAATTTTATTAGTTTGACTTCACTTTAGTATTAAAGTCTATATTGTTTGACCCTATTTTAACTATTATTTTTATATAATCATTATCTCAATTTTAAAGTCCATAGTGGGACAATATCAATAGTCTAAAGGTAAATGGAAAATATCATTCTACCATATTGGTTCGGTCTTGTATTGTGTTAAATTTATGTTTGAACATCAACTTTACACTATTGAGTACATCAATTTTTATCCAACGGTAATGTTGATCTAGCTTTGACTTAATAAAGTCTATATCTGTGGTCTAATTTTGAAATATTTTGTGACTTCAACTTTAACTTGTTATTGTCTATTCATAATTTATAGCATTGACTTTAAACTTGATAATTTTTATTTATAATGTGGGTTTGAACTAGTCTTAGTTCTACCCATTTGTGATATGAATGAATTTAGGTCTTTCGTGGTTTCTACGGTCATGATTGGGGATCTATTTGAGGTATTACTTTTAGGTATTGGTATTATTTATGACTATTGATAAAAGTTGTCAATGTTAAATGATTATAACTTGGCAGATTTTTCCTGCACTAAGATCATGTTTCCTTTGGGATGTATTTTATCTTTTAGGAATGTCATCTATCACTCATAACTTACTTTGCACTAAGGTGAGGGTTTGGGCTATGTCAAAGCCTGCTTATTGGTAGCTATTCCTTAAGACAATGTTTATGTGGTCCATTCATTTTAAATGTTGGTGATATTTAATAACTTGATGTTTGGTTTCAAACAAAATTAGGATTTGTTATTTTTTGGGGAAACAAAATAATTGTAAATTCTTATGTAATTGAAATGTGATAAAATTTTAGTAGCTAGAAAGGCTTATTGTTTATATTGTTCTCATATATGCTATTAACATTTGATTCAATGAGTGGAATAAAATATATGGTGAGGAATAGGAGATGGATTGCAATATAATGATGTTTCAATTAGCATGGTATTAATAAAAAACATATAGCTCAAATTTTTTGTCAATATATAAAAATAATAAATGTTTTACAAAACTTCAATAATCAATTTTTTTCAAACATTCTTAATTTAAGAAACAAAGATTGCTTTTAAGTTTGGGAATGCTCTTGCATCAAACACCCCTCACTTAGGAAAGCTAACAAAAGTTGGCTAACCACATATCGAGACTTTTTTTCAACTTCAAAGGGAGTTGAACCAGTTCCCGAAATTTTTGGTATCTCGTCTCCATACATTTAATAGAATCTCGATAAGGATAATAGGCCATCCAGATCTCGCATTCCACAAACCAGTCGAGGGTTTTTCCCTTTATCTTTTTGTCGAATGTCCATTTTATGGGTGTCCCATACATATCTCCTGCAAATTCAATACCCCTTTCTTCTGTGAAAGGGCTATTTGGTCCCTCATAACTTAGTTTGCACTAAGGTGAGGGTTTGGGCTATGTCAAAGGCGGTGTTGCCACAATAATGGGTTACACTTTTTGAGACATCCTGATTTTTGCCTGAAATAACATATTTTTAGAAAATACAATGATTTATGACTTTAAAGGTTCCATTTAAATTATTTTAATTAAAGAGGGATTGATCAAAACCCCTTAGATCAAACCCCCTTGGATAGAACCTTGTTAGATTTAAACCATACCTATAATCGAGTCTCTTCTACACCAATCAAAATGCTGATAAAAACCACATTTGATTTACCTTTTGAGTGATCAAATGAATTCATTTAAAATTTATGCTTTGTAAGCCTGTAGCCCTTATTATAAGATTCCTAAAAAGTATAATTTTAAATATTTTTAATTTGATTATTATATTTATTTCTTATTTCTTGTGAATGTAGGATTTTCAGTGAACATCAAGTTCTTTATTTCACACATACAAAAAAAATAGAAAAGTGGAGAAAAAAATTCTAAAAAATACATGTGCCCTAGGTATTGATGTCCTTGTTCCAAAAAAGAAAGAATAAGTTAATTAAAATGAATACATAAAAAGTTATGCATGTCGAAGTACACCTCTGTCCAAATTATAATTACGTTGACTTGGAAAATTAATTAAAAAAAATATATGTAACAAAAAATTATGAAAAAATATCCATCCCCTAGACATTGGTGTGAAAAAATTGCATTTTAAAAATCAGAATTGTATCCTATCTATAAAAAAAGTTATGTGCGCCGAAGTGAACATCACTTTCTAAAAATGCTGATTATTAAAAAAAATAAGTTATTAAAAATTACATAAAATGATTCACAATTTATTTTTAATTTTTTTAAAAAAATATAATTAGAATCTACACAAAATATCTAACAAATAACTAGTTTGATTCATCTTAAAAACTTTAATGGTTTAGCTACTATAGGTGTAAGAAAGTGAATGTCTGGTGAAAAACCCTGATTTTAATGTCAAGTTTGGCCAAAAATTGTAACCCATTATTGTTGGATCACCCGATTATTGGTGGCTATTCCTTAAGACAATGTTTATGTGGTCCATTCATTTTAAATGTTGGTGATATTTAATAACTTGATGTTTGGTTTCAAACAAAATTAGGATTTGTTATTTTTCGGGGAAACAAAATAATTGTAAATTCTTATGTAATTGAAATGTGATAAAATTTTAGTAGGTAGAAAGGCTTATTGTTTATATTGTTCTCATATATGCTATTAACATTTGATTCAATGAGTGGAATAAGATATATGGTGAGGAATAGGAGATGGATTGCAATATAATGATGTTTCAATTAGCATGGTATTAATTCAAATTTTTTGTCAATATATAAAAATAATAAATGTTTTACAAAACTTCAATAATCAATTTTTTTCAAACATTTTTAATTTAACAAACAAACAAATATTTTTGTTGATGCAAGATTGCTTTTAAATTTGGGAATGCTCTTGCATCAAACACCCCTCACTTAGGAAAGCTAACAAAAGTTGGCTAACCACACATCGAGACCTTTTTTCAACTTCAAAGGGAGTTGAACCAGTTCCCGAAATTTTTGGTATCTCGTCTCCATACATTTAATAGAATCTCGATAAGGATAATAGGCCATCCAGATCTCGCATTCCACAAACCAGTCGAGGGTTTTTCCCTTTATCTTTTTGTCGAATGTCCATTTTATGGGTGTCCCGTACTTTATCTCCTGCAAATTCAATACCCCTTTCTTCTGTGAAAGGGCTATTCGGTCCCTGTGTATGTGCCAAATCTTTAATAGCTCGGTATTGTTCGTCTCTGCGCTCTGGGCAATAGCTATACACTGGGAATTTTGGTTGAGAATGGTGAGAAAGTGTCCACTGGAATCTCCCTTGTGTATTATCATGCACAGACGGCTCAAAATGCCAGTTTGTCCGCTCGTTGGTGATGGTATTTCTACGGTTATGTCTCACCGTCTTACCGAACTTGGCATTGAAATTGAGGTGGGTGCTTGCCTCAGCATGCATTTTGCAGCCTTCTTCTAAAGTAGTGCTTTCGGAATAAGTTACTGCGGGGTTTGACGATGAGGCGCCCGAGTTAACTGCGTGGAAAGCGAAGCTCTCTGTTTCCGGCCCCATTGTTACAGCGATCTTTGCAGGAAAGTACCGTTCATGTTTAAATTTATCCGAAATTTGCTCTTGGGAATCCAGTCGAAATGCTTTGCAGCGGAGGTTCTCGATTTTGAACTCGACTTCTATCAGGTTCCCGATTTTCTTGATCTCATGGTGGAGTTGAAGCTTGCAGTCCAGTTGCTGATGACTCAAAGCACGGCGGAGGTCTGCGGATTTCTCCTTGTAGTGGATTTCCCTCTTCATTGCCGGGCACGGGGAGTAGCAGTAAATTGTCCAAATCTCGTCAAGGGCTGAGTGATATGAAATTTTAAACTCATTATTTGTGCTTTTACTTGTGTATTCTAAGAGAATTTCTATGAACTTGGAAGCCAGACATTTCATCAAACGATCTGCCATTTCTGGACGGACGATTCTCAGCGTTTTCCCTGCCAGTTCCTTCAATTTAGTCTCATTATCTGCCGTGCCCCTGAAATCAACATAGCATGCAGCACAGAAGAGAGTGTTAAACGCTTCCTTGTATATTGATGCTTCAATCGAGTGTGGGCCGATGTCCACTCCCATCAACCTCTCAAAATCTGTGTTGCTGATGCTTGTGTTCCCTCTACCCAGTTTCTCTAACTCCTCGATACTTTTGTCGGTGACTCCGATGAATGTATAAATGCAAAGCCTGGAGAACAACGGATGTAACTTCCATTTCTCTAACTCCTTGATATTTTTGTCGGTGACTCCCATGAATGTATAAATGCAAAGCCTGGAGAACAACGGATGTAACTTCCGTTGCATCTCCTCTTCACCGCACTCTTCACTATGATATTCTCCGAAATCAGCTACGACATTATCTCCGAGCCGCAGACTGAGAGACACATTGCGAGACACACTATTTCTATATTCACCAGTGAATTTGGCGGCGAGGGACTGATTATTAATTAGCGGAAGGGGTTCAATGCAGTCTTTCATTAGTCTAGTTTTGAGATGGCCTTTCCAGGAATAAACATCAGGAAAACCCATGCTATAAGAAGATCGGAGAAGGTAATTTGAATATGGAAATCTCGAACACTGCATTGGTTATGTGTTGGCCAAAGCAGTTTAAATACACCAAACAAAAACAAATAAAGAGCTCGTAGAAATTTCCAACAATGGTCACAGAACTTTTCTCACACGGACGGATCTAGGTGACTTCAGCGTAGAAATTTCAAAGAATGGTCACCGCACTTTTCTCACACTAACTAATTGATATGTTTGAAAATTTCCAACTCAAACCTATTATAATGAATCTATCAACGATGGGACTAAGTTCGCTGTACAATAATTTGATACGTTTGAGAATTTCCAACTCAAACCTCTGATAGTGAATCTAATAATGAGAATTAGTATTTGCCCTCTCTTGTGGTCACGCCTATCCCGTGTCCAGCCCCTATAAAAAATCATTTTTATCAGATTAAACACAACAAACCAAACATTTATCGTCCACGCTTACTAGAACTCCTTTCAAGTAGAAAGGTAAGACTTTTTGTTGTTCAATGAGATAATGCCATTATTTTTCTACGAAAAATAATATTGTTAAGATAGAAAATTTGAGATATTAAAGTTCAATTCTTCAATTATTTTAATGCCAATAGATAAATTTTGCTATTTATAATAGTAATTTTGTTTAAAATTTTAAAATAAATATGTGGTTATTCATCATGTTATAATTTATAAGGGATATCCATACCTAAGATCTATATAATATTTTAAAATACAAATTTTACATAAAATCATCTTAATATTTTACATCAAATTATGCATATTCCATTCTAGGGAAACCTGGGCGACGGAGAGAGAAGATCAAGGATACACTTCTAGCAAGACTAATCACATACTGGTATAAGGGTCTCAAGCAAGACACAAAAATTTGCATAAGGGTCACACATAGTTTTCACAAAACAATTAATGCATAACACAATATGTATAGACAATCTACTAGGTTTTCAATACACAATTGATCAAAGATTCAACATACAATTTAGAACTTGGGTACTCATAACCTAGTCAACAAAGTAGAGTGAAATATGTTAAATATATGGAGTAACAATTTTTTTTAATGTAAATATGATTTTCCTCTACTAGTTATCAACATGCTTGTTTCATTTCAATTGATGTAGTCGAGGGTAGAAGAATGAGCACTCCAAAACCATGTTACTTATCATCCAGTAACACAACATGATCATTGCACAAGGAATAAGGCATTAAATCATCATATTAATATACAAAACTAATAATTTCATTTTCCAAGAGAAAACCATAAGACTGATAAGCAAAAAATGAGGTAGATTATGGAACAACACTATGGAATATATATAATATTTACATTCATAATATATAAAATAATAAAGCCAAGTTTATTCCTTGTTTCAATCTAGGAGTGTCATACTATGAAAGATGTAAAGACAATATGCACAAGGGCTATTGTGACATGGCGTGTGGCATTTATGGTTTTCCTTTTAAAAGAAAATATGATGAAGATAATGTTAAGAATAGGAACAAATACGCTAAGCTACACAAATTATAATGCTATAGAAAATAATAGAAAAACAATGTACAAGAATAGAAAATAATGCAACCACAAAAATAAAAGAAACTTGCTATAAATAATTTTCACCAATCACGACTTAAAAACCAAGCGTATTATTCAACGTACTACTAAAATCAATTTAACATAAAAAAAAATGAATGAAATGGACACAAAACACAATTAAAAATAAGTATAATAATATCATAAAAAAATAAGGATGAGAACAACTACCCATCAACAAGAACAATCTAGTGAGCGGGTTCTAACTCACGTTTTTGCAATATGAATAATTTACAAATTGAACTAAATTACTTGGTTTAGAATAGTAACATTCACTCAAAGTAAAGAAGAATAGTACATTATTTATTCAAAATCGACATCTCCCACACACCATTTCTTCACTTGTTTTTATAGTAAATGACTCAAAAGAATATGGTAAATAGAGCATTTACTTAATAGTATATTCAAAATTTTGGTTTTTATATTTACTTAGTTTGTTTAAATTTACCAAGAAAAATCAATAATCTTAATAATATATTAGATCATAATCTCCAAATAGATAGTCTCTATAAATATTTATATCTTTTATGACTTCCAATTTTTTCATTCAATTAAAATTATGAGCTTGAGAAATAGACAAACATTTTTATTAAAGACAATAGATTTGCATAGTTCCTAACAATAAGGGCATTTCATTTCTAGATTGGGCTATATTTAAGATTTAACACATGTCATTTTTGGATTCAACTATGTGAGATTTGTTTTTGCATCACCATTTTGGGTCATACTTCGTGATCCATCATTAAAATGAAAGAGAGCTATAGGAAAAATGGTTTACTATAGATGAACATAGATTTAAAATAGAGAGAGGGAGGGTCAAGACTAAACATGATTGAAGACGATGATAATACTTACAAAATAAAACTAAAAATAAGATGCAAAGAAAAACAATTAAAAAAAAACATGTATTTATATAAAAAATCATCTTAAAAATAAATAAATAAGCCATAAACATATATATAAAAGTTGACTTAACAACATAAACGTAGAAATCTAAAGAAACCTATTATGGATAAACATAAAGAGTGTAGAATTAAAAACCATCTGACAAGGTGTCTTTGGGCTGGAAATGCTCCAATAAAAAGTTGTTCGCCAAATATAAGCTTCAAATCCTCGCTTATAACTATTTGAAATGATCTCCAATTTTGATGAAACAAAAGTCAATCTTGACTTTCTCGAGCCTCCTAGATGCGTTTGAATAGTAAGCAATTCCATGAGTATAACTAGAAATAATGCAGTCATCTAGATCTGACAATACATAAATGCAATATAAAGGGGTAATTAAATCTTTGCAAAACATTTCTTACTCTCCAGATCATTAAAAATACAAACGAAGAGCATACAAGAATTTAAAAATTTTCTACATGAAAATATCAATCTCTTAGTTAGGAATATAAGAACTTAGATTTCTCAAAAAAAAAAACTTTGATAGCATGGTAGAAATATGAAATAGATTGAATAACCAAAGGAAATTTTTAAGAGAAAATCAATGTCGCATAAACTAAAAAATCATAAAGAATGCAAACCAAAACTTTGAGAGGTTATGCAATATCATTAAGACATAATACATTGAGAGCTTCCAAGATTGATGATAAATACAAGCTAGGTGGTGAGTTTATATAGAACTTGGTTGAAGATGGAGGTGACAAATCAACCAATGAGAATTGACCAGCAAAACCACCAACATTAAATAAAGTGATGAAAAATTAAATACTCCATCCTTACGAGGTGGACAATAGCTCATCATTTTATCTCCTAGTTATTAAATAATTAACTCACTTTATTATTGTAAGCAAGCTTAATAAATGTGTAGAAAAAACCTATAACTAAGGGAATTAAATATCCCACTAGTAAATAAAAACCTACACTAATAGGTCCTTGAGCCAAGTTTTGAAGGTCCAAGACGACGACCTCCAAAGGAGATAAGTGCTTTCATAGAGAGTGTGGCCACATAAGTAGTTTAATCTTGTTCACACTGAAAGCCATTGATTTTTCATACTCGATTTTGATAAAGGCCCTCAAAGAGGAACTATGGAATCTCAAATTCATTATGTGCTATATTGGTTCCATGGAGCTACCCGAAGTGGGTGAGAGTCAATTTACTACTTCTTCTGGTCTCCTACATAATTCAAACTGGTAACCAGGACATGTACATTTTCTATATTCACAACTCCCCTTTTCCCAGCATTGTAGGCGAGCACTATGGATTTTCAAAGTCATGTTGGGTTGGTCTGGTGGGTCAGATTCAGAATATTATGCACTATATTTTGTATTAAATATTTTAACTATCAACTTGTGCTTTACCACAGTGGGATACTGAACCAAGGCACAATTTTCTCTATAAATAGAGAACCATAGTGGCCCCGGTTGGACCTATCATGTGAAATCCCAAGATCCCAAGCATGATCGGCATCCCCCATGGTTTGAGAATATGACCTACACCTTATAAAACCACTAGCAGCTTAGAATCAATTATGCCTGATGTAAAGTGAAATTTGTCATTTATATGTAAGAGCCTGCATGCGCTACTCGTCCTTAAAAATCTATGTAACATTGTAATTCAATATTTTAATAAGAATAAATGGTTGTGTTATTCTTCATTATTCATTTACATTAAAGAAATAGTTTGTGTGTTCACTGTCTATTCAAATTGCAAGTAGCTAGAATTAATGTTACTAGCACTTGCACCTAAAGGAGGTTCAAGGAGTACGCTAGTAGAAAACTATATTTTTGTTAATATGTTGTAGGGTATGTGTTTGTGCCTAGATAGGCTACAAGTTGAAATTTTTAGTGCATGTGGCTGGATTAAACACTTAATAATAAACTTGGTAAATAATAGATCAAATAAACTTATACAAATCTATAGTTTTTCCTTCAAGAAACTGAGTATTATCTAATTATGTAATATTTGCATGCAGATTTAAAACTTAAAGCAATTTACAAATGAAAAAATAAAGTTGCCATGAAATTGATAGAGAACAATAAAAATGGAAATAGAATGTTCTCATCCAGCAGGCCAATTATCAAATCAATATTTATCTAGCTTTTATGTGATAACCAATATTTTGGAGGTTGTTGCCATTAAATGGGAACTAATTTACAATTACACAACACTCTTGCTAAGGTTTGGTAAAATTTTGTCACTCTTGCTAGGTTTTGCTAAAATGTTGCTTTATATGTGAATTTAGGTTAAAAAGACCTAAAAATCCCTACCTAGTTTTCCTTTCCCTATAATTTATTTCTAAGTTTTCATTGAATTGCTTCCACGATTCTAGCTGTCATTACTCATTTTATTAAGCCCTTTGCAACATTAAGTTACCAATCCCTTGATTCTCTCCTAGTTCTCACTTAAGAAGAATATTTTGCATGTGCTTAATTAAATGGCTTAACTGAGCCCACACTTAATATATGGTTTGCATCGCTTATTATGCCTTTTCACTAATTGACATGAAGTATTTTATTAATGAATGGAACACCCATAGAATAACGGAAGGGTTGACACTTGAGTCCATTTTATTTTTTTCCTTTCGGAATGATTCCATGAGTATGTGGATAGTTTTATCAAGGTTAAGTTAATTGTCGTGAACCGACAGAAAGGGGTTAGGTGTCAATGTCATGATTTTTAAAGGGATTTTTAGGTCTTTGGTATGATTCAAGAGGATATATATGTGACTCTTGGAATGAAAAATAAGGACACGTGGACTCATCTCAATGTCTCCAATTGGTTTTCTATCAAAAGCTATGATTGTGAGCAATGGTATGATGACACACAACACAATCTCATGAGGATTATGTATTCTAGGACACATTAATGTTTAAAACAAATTTAAAACACATGTTTATATCATAAGTTACTCAACTGTTCAATGAAAATTTGATGGATGGTTGTATTTAAATTCTAGAATGAAATACACAAAGTTCTAGGATTATGAACTCAAGCCTCTAGAATCACCATATAATTGATGAACGTACTCCCCTTACAAAGCCTCACACACACAACTAAAGAGAGATAAACAGAAAATACAGAAATAAGCACTTCATTTCTATTATCTAGATGAAGTGAAATTACAATACTAAGAAAATATCATACTATAGGCACTTAGGCCTTCTCATTACAAAAATTTACAAGCAAAAAACAACGATCTGCACTACTAGAGCTCCCCTCTGTAACCAAGAGGTCTAACTACCTTAGAATGTTCTAGAAGGTGTAACCCCATGTTGGAACGAGGAATTCTACTATCGATTTCTTTCCTTAGAAGTTTTTATTTTCTATATTTTTCATTTGATATGTTTACAACTTCTCGTGGTCATAACTTTCGATCCGACCGCGAGATTTCCAATTTTAATATATATTGTTCGTGGAAGGTTTGAATTTTGTTGCTTCTATGCTTGGGAGATAAAATAACAATATTCACACTCTCTCATTCAAGGAAAACCCTAGGAACCTCAATCTTAGGTATGCAAACGAGAAAGAGATCTTGCAACAGGGTTGTCCTAGGGTCTAATTATAGACTATGGATGGGTTCACCAGCAAGATAGGACTTGGAAGGATAAATGAAAGCAAGATGTAATGCTTAACCCTAATATGATGCAAGACTTCCCTAGATGACCTTAAAATAAATGTAAAAAAAAAATAAAAAACTGTAAGAGCAGAGGTGTGCACATGGAAACCTGAAGAATATTGGAATAAGCTCTGAAAGACTCAAAATCATAAAATTGGTGCATACTAGGACTCATATACCACTTTGGGCGTATTAGTCCCTGACTAGGGTTTCTTGTCTCGAACAGGTTTTCGGCAGTGTAGGTTTTGGAAATACAAAATCTAGAAATTCAATTTGTAGTGGGACTCACGTGCCACTTCTGGCCTATCAGTTCCATTGCGCTTTTCTAGGAATTCAAAGTTCGGATCTGCACTTCAACCTCTACTCTTCTCTTCTAAACTTATTTTTGGATCTGAACCTATACAAAATACCTGAAAAATAGAATATATGCTTGGTTCTTTTACGGGGGGTTTTATTCATGAGTAACTAAGTATTATTCATGGTTATGGCAATTATTTTAGTGAATTTTATTAGTTTGACTTCACTTTAGTATTAAAGTCTATATTGTTTGACCCTATTTTAACTATTATTTTTATATAATCATTATCTCAATTTTAAAGTCCATAGTGGGACAATATCAATAGTCTAAAGGTAAATGGAAAATATCATTCTACTATATTGGTTCGGTCTTGTATTGTGTTAAATTTATGTTTGAACATCAACTTTACACTATTGAGTACATCAATTTTTATCCAACGGTAATGTTGATCTAGCTTTGACTTAATAAAGTCTATATCTGTGGTCTAATTTTGAAATATTTTGTGACTTCAACTTTAACTTGTTATTGTCTATTCATAATTTATAGCATTGACTTTAAACTTGATAATTTTTATTTATAATGTGGGTTTGAACTAGTCTTAGTTCTACCCATTTGTGATATGAATCGAATTTAGGTCTTTCGTGGTTTCTACGGTCATGATTGGGGATCTATTTGAGGTATTACTTTTAGGTATTGGTATTATTTATGACTATTGATAAAGGTTGTCAATGTTAAATGATTATAACTTGGCAGATTTTTCCTGCACTAAGATCATGTTTCCTTTGGGATGTATTTTATCTTTTAGGAATGTCATCTATCACTCATAACTTACTTTGCACTAAGGTGAGGGTTTGGGCTATGTCAAAGCCTGCTTATTGGTAGCTATTCCTTAAGACAATGTTTATGTGGTCCATTCATTTTAAATGTTGGTGATATTTAATAACTTGATGTTTCGTCTCAAACAAAATTAGGATTTGCTATTTTTTGGGGAAACAAAATAATTTTAAATTCTTATGTAATTGAAATGTGATAAAAGTTTGGGCAGGGTCCCTAGCTCGGTTGGCTAATTAATTCTGTTGCGGCTCTGCTGGTCACGAGTTCTAGTCTCCCCCGTCCCGTGGTACCGGAGGGCGTGTCGCGCCAGCGCCGCCGGTCACGTTAAAAAAGTTTACCAGGCGCACTGCAGTTTATAGGGGGTCGTGCTACCCGATTCCTGAAGTCTAAAAAAAAAAAAAAAAAAAATGTGATAAAAGTTTAGTAGCTAGAAAGGCTTATTGTTTATATTGTTCTCATATATGCTATTAACATTTGATTCAATGAGTGGAATAAAATATATGGTGAGGAATAGGAGATGGATTGCAATATAATGATGTTTCAATTAGCATGGTATTAATAAAAAACATATAGCTCAAATTTTTTGTGAATATATAAAAATAATAAATGTTTTACAAAACTTCAATAATCAATTTTTTTCAAACATTCTTAATTTAAGAAACAAATATTGCTTTTAAGTTTGGGAATGCTCTTGCATCAAACACCCCTCACTTAGGAAAGCTAACAAAAGTTGGCTAACCACATATCGAGACTTTTTTTCAACCTCAAAGGGAGTTGAACCAGTTCCCGAAATTATTGGTATCTCGTCTCCATACATTTAATAGAATCTCGATAAGGATAATAGGCCATCCAGATCTCGCATTCCACAAACCAGTCGAGGGTTTTTCCCTTTATCTTTTTGTCGAATGTCCATTTTATGGGTGTCCCATACATATCTCCTGCAAATTCAATACCCCTTTCTTCTATGAAAGGGCTATTTGGTCCCTCATAACTTAGTTTGCACTAAGGTGAGGGTTTGGGCTATGTCAAAGGTGGGTGTTGCCACAATAATGGGTTACACTTTTTGAGACATCCTGATTTTTGCCTGAAATAACATATTTTTAGAAAATACAATGATTTATGACTTTAAAGGTTCCATTTAAATTATTTTAATTAAAGAGGGATTGATCAAAACCCCTTAGATCAAACCCCCTTGGATAGAACCTTGTTAGATTTAAACCATACCTATAATCGAGTCTCTTCTACACCAATCAAAATGCTGATAAAAACCACATTTGATTTACCTTTTGAGTGATCAAATGAATTCATTTAAAATTTATGCTTTGTAAGCCTGTAGCCCTTATTATAAGATTCCTAAAAAGTATAATTTTAAATATTTTTAATTTGATTATTATATTTATTTCTTATTTCTTGTGAATGTAGGATTTTTAGTGAACATCAAGTTCTTTATTTCACACATACAAAAAAAATAGAAAAGTGGAGAAAAAAATTCTAAAAAATACATGTGCCCTAGGTATTGATGTCCTTGTTCCAAAAAAGAAAGAATAAGTTAATTAAAATGAATACATAAAAAGTTATGCATGTCGAAGTACACCTCTGTCCAAATTATAATTACGTTGACTTGGAAAATTAATTAAAAAAAATATATGTAACAAAAAATTATGAAAAAATATCCATCCCCTAGACATTGGTGTGAAAAAATTGCATTTTAAAAATCAGAATTGTATCCTATCTATAAAAAAAGTTATGTGCGCCGAAGTGAACATCACTTTCTAAAAATGTTGATTATTAAAAAAAATAAGTTATTAAAAATTACATAAAATGATTCACAATTTATTTTTAATTTTTTTTTTAAAATATAATTAGAATCTACACAAAATATCTAACAAATAACTAGTTTGATTCATCTTAAAAACTTTAATGGTTTAGCTACTATAGGTGTAAGAAAGTGAATGTCTGGTGAAAAACCCTGATTTTAATGTCAAGTTTGGCCAAAAATTGTAACCCATTATTGTTGGATCACCCGATTATTGGTGGCTATTCCTTAAGACAATGTTTATGTGGTCCATTCATTTTAAATGTTGGTGATATTTAATAACTTGATGTTTGGTTTCAAACAAAATTAGGATTTGTTATTTTTCGGGGAAACAAAATAATTGTAAATTCTTATGTAATTGAAATGTGATAAAATTTTAGTAGGTAGAAAGGCTTATTGTTTATATTGTTCTCATATATGCTATTAACATTTGATTCAATGAGTGGAATAAGATATATGGTGAGGAATAGGAGATGGATTGCAATATAATGATGTTTCAATTAGCATGGTATTAATTCAAATTTTTTGTCAATATATAAAAATAATAAATGTTTTACAAAACTTCAATAATCAATTTTTTTCAAACATTTTTAATTTAACAAACAAACAAATATTTTTGTTGATGCAAGATTGCTTTTAAATTTGGGAATGCTCTTGCATCAAACACCCCTCACTTAGGAAAGCTAACAAAAGTTGGCTAACCACACATCGAGACCTTTTTTCAACTTCAAAGGGAGTTGAACCAGTTCCCGAAATTTTTGGTATCTCGTCTCCATACATTTAATAGAATCTCGATAAGGATAATAGGCCATCCAGATCTCGCATTCCACAAACCAGTCGAGGGTTTTTCCCTTTATCTTTTTGTCGAATGTCCATTTTATGGGTGTCCCGTACATATCTCCTGCAAATTCAATACCCCTTTCTTCTGTGAAAGGGCTATTCGGTCCCTGTGTATGTGCCAAATCTTTAATAGCTCGGTATTGTTCGTCTCTGCGCTCTGGGCAATAGCTATACACTGGGAATTTTGGTTGAGAATGGTGAGAAAGTGTCCACTGGAATCTCCCTTGTGTATTATCATGCACAGACGGCTCAAAATGCCAGTTTGTCCGCTCGTTGGTGATGGTATTTCTACGGTTATGTATCACCGTCTTACCGAACTTGACATTGAAATTGAGGTGGGTGCTGGCCTCAGCATGCATTTTGCAGCCTTCTTCTAAAGTAGTGCTTTCAGAATAAGTTACTGCGGGGTTTGACGATGAGGCGCCCGAGTTAACTGCGTGGAAAGCGAAGCTCTCTGTTTCTGGCCCCATTGTTACAGCGATCTTTGCAGGAAAGTACCGTTCATGTTTAAATTTATCCGAAATTTGCTCTTGGGAATCCAGTCGAAATGCTTTGCAGCGGAGGTTCTCGATTTTGAACTCGACTTCTATCAGGTTCCCGATTTTCTTGATCTCATGGTGGAGTTGAAGCTTGCAGTCCAGTTGCTGATGACTCAAAGCACGGCGGAGGTCTGCGGATTTCTCCTTGTAGTGGATTTCCCTCTTCATTGCCGGGCATGGGGAGTAGCAGTAAATTGTCCAAATCTCGTCAAGGGCTGAGTGATATGAAATTTTAAACTCATTATTTGTGCTTTTACTTGTGTATTCTAAGAGAATTTCTATGAACTTGGAAGCTAGACATTTCATCAAACGATCTGCCATTTCTGGACGGACGATTCTCAGCGTTTTCCCTGCCAGTTCCTTCAATTTAGTCTCATTATCTGCCGTGCCCCTGAAATCAACATAGCATGCAGCACAGAAGAGAGTGTTAAACGCTTCCTTGTATATTGATGCTTCAATCGAGTGTGGGCCGATGTCCACTCCCATCAACCTCTCAAAATCTGTGTTGCTGATGCTTGTGTTCCCTCTACCCAGTTTCTCTAACTCCTCGATACTTTTGTCGGTGACTCCGATGAATGTATAAATGCAAAGCCTGGAGAACAACGGATGTAACTTCCGTTTCTCTAACTCCTTGATATTTTTGTCGGTGACTCCCATGAATGTATAAATGCAAAGCCTGGAGAACAACGGATGTAACTTCCGTTGCATCTCCTCTTCACCGCACTCTTCACTATGATATTCTCCGAAATCAGCTACGACATTATCTCCGAGCCGCAGACTGAGAGACACATTGCGAGACACACTATTTCTATATTCACCAGTGAATTTGGCGGCGAGGGACTGATTATTAATTAGCGGAAGGGGTTCAATGCAGTCTTTCATTAGTCTAGTTTTGAGATGGCCTATCCAGGAATAAACATCAGGAAAACCCATGCTATAAGAAGATCGGAGAAGGTAATTTGAATATGGAAATCTCGAACACTGCATTGGTTATGTGTTGGCCAAAGCAGTTTAAATACACCAAACAAAAACAAATAAAGAGCTCGTAGAAATTTCCAACAATGGTCACAGAACTTTTCTCACACGGACGGATCTAGGTGACTTCAGCGTAGAAATTTCAAAGAATGGTCACCGCACTTTTCTCACACTAACTAATTGATATGTTTGAAAATTTCCAACTCAAACCTATTATAATGAATCTATCAACGATGGGACTAAGTTCGCTGTACAATAATTTGATACGTTTGAGAATTTCCAACTCAAACCTCTCATAGTGAATCTAATAATGAGAATTAGTATTTGCCCTCTCTTGTGGTCACGCCTATCCCGTGTCCAGCCCCTATAAAAAATTCGTTTTTATCAGATTAAACACAACAAACCGAACATTTATCATCCACGCTTACTAGAACTCCTTTGAAGTAGAAAGGTAAGACTTTTTGTTGTTCAATGAGATAATGCCATTATTTTTCTACGAAAAATAATATTGTTAAGATAGAAAATTTGAGATATTAAAGTTCAATTCTTCAATTATTTTAATGCCAATAGATAAATTTTGCTATTTATAATAGTAATTTTGTTTAAAATTTTAAAATAAATATGTGGTTATTCATCATGTTATAATTTATAAGGGATATCCATACCTAAGATCTATATAATATTTTAAAATACAAATTTTACATAAAATCATCTTAATATTTTACATCAAATTATGCATATTCCATTCTAGGGAAACCTGGGCGACGGAGAGAGAAGATCAAGGATACACTTCTAGCAAGACTAATCACATACTGGTATAAGGGTCTCAAGCAAGACACAAAAATTTGCATAAGGGTCACACATAGTTTTCACAAAACAATTAATGCATAACACAATATGTATAGACAATCTACTAGGTTTTCAATACACAATTGATCAAAGATTCAACATACAATTTAGAACTTGGGTACTCATAACCTAGTCAACAAAGTAGAGTGAAATATGTTAAATATATGGAGTAACAATTTTTTTTAATGTAAATACGATTTTCCTCTACTAGTTATCAACATGCTTGTTTCATTTCAATTGATGTAGTCGAGGGTAGAAGAATGAGCACTCCAAAACCATGTTACTTATCATCCAGTAACACAACATGATCATTGCACAAGGAATAAGGCATTAAATCATCATATTAATATACAAAACTAATAATTTCATTTTCCAAGAGAAAACCATAAGACTGATAAGCAAAAAATGAGGTAGATTATGGAACAACACTATGGAATATATATAATATTTACATTCATAATATATAAAATAATAAAGCCAAGTTTATTCCTTGTTTCAATCTAGGAGTGTCATACTATGAAAGATGTAAAGACAATATGCACAAGGGCTATTGTGACATGGCGTGTGGCATTTATGGTTTTCCTTTTAAAAGAAAATATGATGAAGATAATGTTAAGAATAGGAACAAATACGCTAAGCTACACAAATTATAATGCTATAGAAAATAATAGAAAAACAATGTACAAGAATAGAAAATAATGCAACCACAAAAATAAAAGAAACTTGCTATAAATAATTTTCACCAATCACGACTTAAAAACCAAGCGTATTATTCAACGTACTACTAAAATCAATTTAACATAAAAAAAATGAATGAAATGGACACAAAACACAATTAAAAATAAGTATAATAATATCATAAAAAAATAAGGATGAGAACAACTACCCATCAACAAGAACAATCTAGTGAGCGGGTTCTAACTCACGTTTTTGCAATATGAATAATTTACAAATTGAACTAAATTACTTGGTTTAGAATAGTAACATTCACTCAAAGTAAAGAAGAATAGTACATTATTTATTCAAAATCGACATCTCCCACACACCATTTCTTCACTTGTTTTTATAGTAAATGACTCAAAAGAATATGGTAAATAGAGCATTTACTTAATAGTATATTCAAAATTTTGGTTTTTATATTTACTTAGTTTGTTTAAATTTACCAAGAAAAATCAATAATCTTAATAATATATTAGATCATAATCTCCAAATAGATAGTCTCTATAAATATTTATATCTTTTATGACTTCCAATTTTTTCATTCAATTAAAATTATGAGCTTGAGAAATAGACAAACATTTTTATTAAAGACAATAGATTTGCATAGTTCCTAACAATAAGGGCATTTCATTTCTAGATTGGGCTATATTTAAGATTTAACACATGTCATTTTTGGATTCAACTATGTGAGATTTGTTTTTGCATCACCATT
Organism: Sequoia sempervirens; assembly: GCA_007258455.2. NCBI lineage: Eukaryota > Viridiplantae > Streptophyta > Pinopsida > Cupressales > Cupressaceae > Sequoia > Sequoia sempervirens. Next base: position 3,998 of record VDFB02385929.1, on the reverse strand, counting down.
TTGGGTCATACTTCGTGATCCATCATTAAAATGAAAGAGAGCTATAGGAAAAATGGTTTACTATAGATGAACATAGATTTAAAATAGAGAGAGGGAGGGTCAAGACTAAACATGATTGAAGACGATGATAATACTTACAAAATAAAACTAAAAATAAGATGCAAAGAAAAACAATTAAAAAAAAACATGTATTTATATAAAAAATCATCTTAAAAATAAATAAATAAGCCATAAACATATATATAAAAGTTGACTTAACAACATAAACGTAGAAATCTAAAGAAACCTATTATGGATAAACATAAAGAGTGTAGAATTAAAAACCATCTGACAAGGTGTCTTTGGGCTGGAAATGCTCCAATAAAAAGTTGTTCGCCAAATATAAGCTTCAAATCCTCGCTTATAACTATTTGAAATGATCTCCAATTTTGATGAAACAAAAGTCAATCTTGACTTTCTCGAGCCTCCTAGATGCGTTTGAATAGTAAGCAATTCCATGAGTATAACTAGAAATAATGCAGTCATCTAGATCTGACAATACATAAATGCAATATAAAGGGGTAATTAAATCTTTGCAAAACATTTCTTACTCTCCAGATCATTAAAAATACAAACGAAGAGCATACAAGAATTTAAAAATTTTCTACATGAAAATATCAATCTCTTAGTTAGGAATATAAGAACTTAGATTTCTCAAAAAAAAAAACTTTGATAGCATGGTAGAAATATGAAATAGATTGAATAACAAAAGGAAATTTTAAAGAGAAAATCAATGTCGCATAAACTAAAAAATCATAAAGAATGCAAACCAAAAATTTGAGAGGTTATGCAATATCATTAAGACATAATACATTGAGAGCTTCCAAGATTGATGATAAATACAAGCTAGGTGGTGAGTTTATATAGAACTTGGTTGAAGATGGAGGTGACAAATCAATCAATGAGAATTGACCAGCAAAACCACCAACATTAAATAAAGTGATGAAAAATTAAATACTCCACCCTTACGAGGTGGACAATAACTCATCATTTTATCTCCTAGTTATTAAATAATTAACTCACTTTATTATTGTAAGCAAGCTTAATAAATGTGTAGGAAAAACCTATAACTAAGGGAATTAAATATCCCACTAGTAAATAAAAACCTACACTAATAGGTCCTTGAGCCAAGTTTTGAAGGTCCAAGACGACGACCTCCAAAGGAGATAAGTGCTTTCATAGAGAGTGTGGCCACATAAGTAGTTTAATCTTGTTCACACTGAAAGCCATTGATTTTTCATACTCGATTTTGATAAAGGCCCTCAAAGAGGAACTATGGAATCTCAAATTCATTATGTGCTATATTGGTTCCATGGAGCTACCCGAAGTGGGTGAGAGTCAATTTACTACTTCTTCTGGTCTCCTACATAATTCAAACTGGTAACCAGGACATGTACATTTTCTATATTCACAACTCCCCTTTTCCCAGCATTGTAGGCGAGCACTATGGATTTTCAAAGTCATGTTGGGTTGGTCTGGTGGGTCAGATTCAGAATATTATGCACTATATTTTGTATTAAATATTTTAACTATCAACTTGTGCTTTACCACAGTGGGATACTGAACCAAGGCACAATTTTCTCTATAAATAGAGAACCATAGTGGCCCCGGTTGGACCTATCATGTGAAATCCCAAGATCCCAAGCATGATCGGCATCCCCCATGGTTTGAGAATATGACCTACACCTTATAAAACCACTAGCAGCTTAGAATCAATTATGCCCGATGTAAAGTGAAATTTGTCATTTATATGTAAGAGCCTGCATGCGCTACTCGTCCTTAAAAAGCTATGTAACATTGTAATTCAATATTTTAATAAGAATAAATGGTTGTGTTATTCTTCATTATTCATTTACATTAAAGAATTAGTTTGTGTGTTCACTGTCTATTCAAATTGCAAGTAGCTAGAATTAATGTTACTAGCACTTGCACCTAAAGGAGGTTCAAGGAGTACGCTAGTAGAAAACTATATTTTTGTTAATATGTTGCAGGGTATGTGTTTGTGCCTAGATAGGCTACAAGTTGAAATTTTTAGTGCATGTGGCTGGATTAAACACTTAATAATAAACTTGGTAAATAATAGATCAAATAAACTTATACAAATCTATAGTTTTTCCTTCAAGAAACTGAGTATTATCTAATTATGTAATATTTGCATGCAGATTTAAAACTTAAAGCAATTTACAAATGAAAAAATAAAGTTGCCATGAAATTGATAGAGAACAATAAAAATGGAAATAGAATGTTCTCATCCAGCAGGCCAATTATCAAATCAATATTTATCTAGCTTTTATGTGATAACCGATATTTTGGAGGTTGTTGCCATTAAATGGGAACTAATTTACAATTACACAACACTCTTGCTAAGGTTTGGTAAAATTTTGTCACTCTTGCTAGGTTTTGCTAAAATGTTGCTTTATATGTGAATTTAGGTTAAAAGGACCTAAAAATCCCTACCTAGTTTTCCTTTCCCTATAATTTATTTCTAAGTTTTCATTGACTTGCTTTTACGATTCTAGTTGTCATTACTCATTTTATTAAGCCCTTTGCAACATTAAGTTCCAATCCCTTGATTCTCTCCTAGTTCTCACTTAAGAAGAATATTTTGCATGTGCTTAATTAAATGGCTTAACTGAGCCCACACTTAATATATGGTTTGCATCGCTTATTATGCCTTTTCACTAATTGACATGAAGTATTTTATTAACGAATGGAACACCCATAGAATAACGGAAGGGTTGACACTTGAATCCATTTTATTTGTTTCCTTTCGGAATGATTCCATGAGTATGTGGATAGTTTTATCAAGGTTAAGTTAATTGTCGTGAACCGGCAGAAAGGGGTTAGGTGTCAATGTCATGATTTTTAAAGGGATTTTTTAGGTCTTTGGGATGATTCAAGAGGATATATATGTGACTCTTGGAATGAAAAATAAGGACACGTGGACTCATCTCAATGTCTCCAATTGGTTTTCTATCAAAAGCTATGATTGTGAGCAATGGTATGATGACACACAACACAATCTCATGAGGATTATGTATTCTAGGACACATTAATGTTTAAAACAACTTTAAAACACATGTTTATATCATAAGTTACTCAACTGTTCAATGAAAATTTGATGGATGGTTGTATTTAAATTCTAGAATGAAATACACAAAGTTCTAGGATTATGAACTCAAGCCTCTAGAATCACCATATAACTGATGAACGTACTCCCCTTACAAAGCCTCACACACACAACTAAAGAGAGATAAACAGAAAATACAGAAATAAGCACTTCATTTCTATTATCTAGATGAAGTGAAATTACAATACTAAGAAAATATCATACTATAGGCACTTAGGCCTTCTGATTACAAAAATTTACAAGCAAAAAACAACGATCTGCACTACTGGAGCTCCCCTCTGTAACCAAGAGGTCTAACTACCTTAGAATGTTCTAGAAGGTGTAACCCCATGTTGGAACGAGGAATTCTACTATCGATTTCTTTCCTTAGAAGTTTTTATTTTCTATATTTTTCATTTGATATGTTTACAACTTCTCGTGGTCATAACTTTCGATCCGACCGCGAGATTTCCAATTTTAATATATATTGTTGTGGAAGGTTTGAATTTTGTTGCTTCTATGCTTGGGAGATAAAATAACAATATTCACACTCTCTCATTCAAGGAAAACCCTAGGAACCTCAATCTTAGGTATGCAAACGAGAAAGAGATCTTGCAACAGGGTTGTCCTAGGGTCTAATTATAGACTATGGATGGGTTCACCAGCAAGATAGGACTTGGAAGGATAAATGAAAGCAAGATGTAATGCTTAACCCTAATATGATGCAAGACTTCCCCAGATGACCTTAAAATAAATGTAAAAAAAAAAAAAAAAACTGTAAGAGCAGAGGTGTGCACATGAAAACCTGACGAATATCGGAATAAGCTCTGAAAGACTCAAAATCATAAAA
>VDFB02385928.1:0-25699 GCA_007258455.2 Sequoia sempervirens | reverse complement strand
GGTTTGGAAGAGACTTTTCTCCGGGATGAAAATCATCAAAAAAATTCTAACTCTGAAACACTAGAGCCCCTGGAGGCTAAGGGCGCCCTAGATTTCTGAGGCCCAGATTTCAATTTTGAGGTTTGTCAATTCCAAGAAGACTTGTCAAGACTACTGTCAACTTTGTGATGAGCTATCCAATCAACCTAAAAGATCTATTTAGCACTTGTTATAGGAGATACAACAAGGAACAAGGGGAATGAAAAAATTACCAACACTGGAAGAAAAAGTGTAGCTTTTGCAAAGGGTACCCATCTTTTTGAGGGATCAGATGAAGGATTCTAACCAAACAACACCTAATATGTGTGTCTCACATTTGATTAGGCTTTGCAACACACCTGTCAGTGGGTCAATCTGAGTTGTTGAAATTTCAAAATCAAAGGTCAAACAGGAGATTAAATCTTGGTCAAAATGACAAGGAAAAAGAAAAAGTTCCCTTGAAAGCCAGGGGCACCCAATGTTTTGGAGCCTTGAATGTCTTCTTTCTGGTGATCTTAGGTATTCATCATGTCCGTGTTACATCTAGCTTTCCATTGCATATCTCTGTCAGATTAGAAGATGAGTCGGTAGGCTGCAGCTCGAGTTTAAGTGTTATTTTAGCCAATTGGAAAAATGACTCTCTTAGAATAAAAGCACCCCTGGAGGCCAGTGACGCCCTTGATTTTGCCATGTTACATGATGAAATTTGATCTTGAAGTTGTTGTGCGGAGTGAAGCTAGCTCTGCAATGTGTCAGTTATTCAGTCCTGAAGTTTTGCCAAACATGAGATGCAAGGTCAAGATCACCTTCTAAGTGATGAAAATGATGAAAATTTGTCTATTTGGGGTCAAAAGCGCAACTTTTGCTATGGGCACTTTGATTTTTCAAGCCTCAAACTTCAGTTTTATGGATTGCAATCTCAAGGAGTGTTTTTGTTAGATTTGATCTTGTTCTTCAATGCAACTATCAGCCAGTTGATTGGGCATGTCAATCAATCAAAATCAGTGATTGAACAGGAGCTTTGGCAAGGGTTGGAAATCCAAATTTTCATTAAAATGGTTAAGTTTGGAAAAGTGATGCCTTGAGTCAAATCTTTGAATTTTTGAACTAAAGATGACTAAGTGCCCATGAAAGGTGGATTTTAAATATTATTTAATATTTAAGTAATTCAAGTTTTAGGGGGATTATTTTAATTACAAAAAGGACAATTTTAGCTTGCATGTTCAGTTAACTGATTTGCATGTTGAGTTTAATTAGATTAATTAAAGGTGGCGCCCTTTTTAGGGTTATTTAACATTCAGTTACCTTTTTTCAAGTCCCAATCAAATGATGTTGAATTCTTTTGAGGTCCAATCAAAATTAAAGTTGAATATTTTAAGGGTGGCACCTAATTGCATGAAGATGGATGATTTTTGTCTTGAATTTATTTATTTAAGTCATTAAAATCACCATTATTCTCATACCAAGTTCAAAGCAAAGGGAAATTTTTTGAGAAATTGAAGATTCGAAGGTGCTTTGAGTTCAATTTTTCAGTGTCAGGTCCAGATTGTTGAGAAGATTAATTTTCTAGAGTTTAATTTTTTAGTGCATGCAAACATCATAGAATCTCAGTCAAGCATAAGCGATTTTCTTCAAAAGCAAAATAAAGAAACTTTTATCTTCTATCTAATTTCTTCTATTCTCATCTTAGGTATTATTTGCATGTTAAAGAAAATGACAAAATATTTAGAATCAGATCATTTGGGTTCATATACTTCAACGACAGCAGCAAAACCCATGTCTTAGATTTTTTCGAGAAAATTGCCCTGCAACTTTTATTCTAAAGCTCTGTGCTTTTTTTCAAGAATTTCTTTGCATGTGGGTCAAAAACACAAGTATGTGTAGGATCATGATGGGCCAAAAAGTGGCGATATGAAGGGTATGTGTAGGGTATGTGGCTGATGACTTTTTTTACCCAAAATTGATAAAACAAAAAAGGGTTTTTAAAGGAGATTCTCAGCTTTCCACAAATATAAATTATGCTTTACTTTGAATTTAATAAAAAAATATTATTCATTTTCTATTTGAATTACGACTAAAGTCATGATTGATCGGATGATTGAAAAAAATCTATAGCTTTCAAATGGTATCACATTTTTTGAATCTGAAACATGTGTCACATTCTATGCTTCACATACTATAGGATTAAAAAAAATGAATTCAATGAAGTTTTGACCAAGTTAAGGTGGTTAGACATACGAGTTTTTATATTTTTTAAAAGTTGTAATAAAAAATTCATAATTAATTATTTACTTGGAAAAAAATTACAAAAAAATATGCATCACGTTAGGACATGAGTCCTCTACTTATATCTAAAATCTAATAAAAAATATTATCATTTTATTGTGGTTAGGGTGGTCAAACAGACACCTACTTATTTTTCCCTAAAATTTAAGTGCTATTGCATTGAAATTTCAAATTTTCACCAAATAGATTTTTTAAAATAAACCTCAGAGTTTAGAAACTACATTCAATTTGCTACAGATTTTATTCTTATACATTTTTGAAATAATATAGATAACTTATTCAAATTTTTACGTCAAGTTACCTAACTCTGATTTTTCTGAATTTTTCGCAACTTAAGGGCATGTTTTTCCCATGATGATCCTGCACATACCCACACATTTTTTTCAAAATCGAGTTATCTGGGTTGTCTTATAATTCAATTGCCTACAAAACCCATGTTCTAGATTTTCTCAGAAAAAAATTGCCTCGAGTGAGCTCTAGAACCCTTGCTTTTCTTGATTGAAAAACCTTCGCATGCCTAGCTAAAACTCACTTTTTCAAATTTGTGTTGATCTTAGTTTGCTTAGAATTCAATTCTCTATAAAACCCATGTTTCATAAAAAAATCCAATTTTTTTTCTCACTGCTACCTATTTTTAGCCTCATATAGAGCTTTTTCAGCCTTTTCCAAAAGTTGTCCAAACATACCCAACTTCACAATCAAAAGTCCTCATTTTGAAAATGTAGTTCAATCCCATAGATTATAAGACCAAATCAGTCCCGATGCATGACTTTTTGAAAGCTTCAAGCAAAGACTTGGGTCATGTCTATCCAATGGTAAATTTGAGTACTTTGGAAGGCATCAAGAACAATACATTGAAGAATCTTGAGCATTTCGGGTTGCTAGTAGCGGCATCTATTCCTATCACAACTTTCAATCTCGAGTTTGTTCTTGCTTGCATCAAGCATTATGACTCATCTACACGACAAATCAAATTAGCTAATGGGAGAGTCATCTACAGCTTTAAGCCGAAGGACATGGAAAAATGCTTCGCTATTCCTCCTTGTTTAGACAATTTCACTGTAGTCATTGAGGCTTGTGATAAAATATGGTATGAAGATCAATAGCGATCACAAAGGAAAGTTGCTCAGAGATGGTTGAAAATACAAAAGACTAACATGCCTAAAAAAGTTGGTCACGACAAATTCAAGGATGAAGTTATTGTTTTGATAACTCTACTCAATCGAGTTACAGGTGAGGAAGAGGCTAATATTTTTTGACCATGGATTTTTTACATCATTTCTAGGATCCTCGACGGTATTGACTAGGCCATGTTGATCAGCGAATGCCTTCACCAACAAATTATTGGATTCCTCAAAATCCACGAGTTTCACATGGTGTCTTACTTGGTCTACTTGGTTGCATCTCAAGGCAGTTTTAGACACCTAAAGACTAATGGGACTCTTGATGTTCAGCATATTCATGAATATTACTCTTAGTTGGAGTTTTTTAAAGTTGAATAGGATTTCAGGGCAGTGAATGATCACTTTTTCATGAATACATTCAAGGATCTCGACAATGAAATGCACATCTAGATTTCACTAGAGGCAAAATCGGCGATGGAAGTTGAGTGGATTGGTTCATTCAATTCCCCACTTTCACATATATCTGAGTCTATGGTTACGTTGAAGAGCCTCTAATGTTAACAAGGTATCCATCAGATAAAGTCCTTTTCATGGAGTTTCCTAAACAAGCTCAATATGTTCACTCTTTTCTTCGCAGTCGCCATAAGTCGACAATTTCCTTTCCTTTCGGATGGGGTATTTTCACGTGCCAGACTGCCGAAGATTGCAAGTTTATGATGACCGAGCTTGAGAAATTCAACCTCAAGTACCATAGTGAAAGGTGTTCCTATGATCCTTTGGGTCATTATGCAACTAGGTTGGAGCGTAGTATGGCACACAAGCCAACACTTGAGGATTTTTGGGCTAATTGCGAGGATGAATTTGAAGTCCATTGACGTCATTACTATAGACTTACTATTGCTCAGATTGTTGATTACCTATCAAAGGATATTGAGGGCCTGTTAGATGATGACAGAGAGGTTCTTCTTAGTTCACATGTCAAAGATCAAGTTGCTCACCAACCACTTCACCAACCAAATTGGAATGGCAGGGAGAGTACTTCCATTGAGGATGCGTCTAAATCAGTTATCAAGATCAACAAGCAGTTCTTGGAGAGTAAGAGAAGGCGCAAGATAGTTTCAGTCATAGAGCCACCAGTAGGGTTTTCTTCACTACCTTCTACTTTGAGGTCAAGGCCTCGGGTTAAGGTTATCTTGAAGCTGGTTGAAGGGGTTAGACTCAGTGGAAACACAAAGGGGAGAGGTATTGGTAAATAGAAACAAGTGGAAAGGGTGTCTGAAGTTCTAGTAGAGACAGTCATACTGGCTAAACCACATCTTTCACCTCCTAGTTTTCCTTTTTCACCACAGTCACCTTCTATTGATATAGAATCAAAGCCAAAACCACCAGTTCGAGGAGTATCAAAGACAGTTGATCCACCACAGGTTGATACAGTGACAACGGTCTCTCCTCGAGCTAATAATATTGCTCATTTGTGTTGGCTCAAGATATCTTTGGGAAGACAGAGGCAAGAGCCTTCATATCACCTTGATTTGTCTGAGTTTGGTGACCCTTATTAGGGGAGGTGGAACAAGAAAATAAAGAAGCAGGTGCACATTGAGAAGACTCCAGAATCAGAGATAGTCATAGAAGTTGTTGCACCACCAGAGGGTAGGAGCTTGGATGAAGTTTAGGTTGGTGATTTCACCTTCGTCAAAGCGAATCTTGGCAAGACCACTAGAGAAAAAGATGTAAGCCTTCTCAAGATTGTCACAAATAATCTTGAAGAGTGTGTCATGAAGGACGAAGAAGATAAAGTGCTTCTTAAGGATGAAATCAAGCAACTTTGATAATATATCTCTAATCTTGTTCATGGGAATCTAAGTAAAGCACTTGTTCTTCCATAAAGCACACCTACAAAACAACAGAAGTTGGATCAATTAGTCAATCATGGTAAACTTTTGAACAACTGGGTTGAAAACTTCATTGTTACAGGTTGGCATCTTCTCGTAGAGTTATATCAGTTGAGGAGTGATGCACATGGACTTCGTCAAGGGATCCAATAGCTTGAGATTACAGTAGAAAAAGGCATGGTGAAGGATCATGTTCTTATATCCCAGTTAGCAGTTCAATATGACACCATGGGGGTAAAATAAGATCTTCACTTGGAGAGAGCAACATCTTTTCAAGATGGAAACATGTGAGAGGATCTCTGCCAGGTTGAATACACTCAAGGAGAGCGTTACTAGAGATCTCAAACTCATCAATATCTTTGTCACTCAGATCCCATGCCATTATCATCTTGAGGATGGTACGTATGTTGAACTTGATGTAGTACAAGCTGAGTTTGAGGGTCTAATTCATGATAGTCTTGAAGGAGATCCCGTGGCTTCTAAGTTGGATCACATCTTAGACATGACAACTAGTTTCAAAAAGGAAAGTAAAGAGGTCAAAGTATGCATGGGAGAAATTAGAGATGGTAACAGAGAGTTGAGTAGGTAGATTATCATCACAGACAACGTTAAAGTACTAGAGAATGAGGCAATCAACTAGTTCCTATACGAGACGTTAGACCGGGAAGATATGGAATGATCCGCCAATTGGAATCTGTAGTTATTTTCAAGGACAAAGTCAAGAGTAGTAGTTAACTTGGCATTCAGTCTTGAGTTCTAATTGCTGATTTCATGCATGCACATCTCTTCCTTGGAATTATCTTCGTAGGAGTTTAGACTTCTAGTTAGGAGTAGTTAACTTATGGTACTTATCAGTTATTTTTATTTCAATAAGGACTTGCATGTTGCACATGTCCAGTTCAGTTGAGTCTTGTTTTAGTTAACTGATGGTAGCTTTCCAGTTAACTATATAGTTTCCTTTATTAGGGTTTAGCAATAAAATATTGCATGATTGCAAGACTGTAATTGAATCAAGGTGATTTTAGGGTTCCCTACACCTTTTGATGTTTATAAATAAGAGTTTTTTGCTCACTTGTAATTAACTTTTTCACAAGATAGTAATATATGTTGCGCCTACCTTGCATGCAATATTATTGTTTTGTATCTATTCACGAGCTTTTACTATGATAATGAATTTTTGTGCCACCTTTCCTTTATGTTATTGTTATGGTATTTGTTTATCTTAGTTAAATATAGTGGCTAGTTTGATCGTTTATTGTATGCATGTTTCGCTAATGCAATTTGTTGTCGTAGTTAGCTATTCTATGTTATGTTTCTAATAAGCCTATTTAGATGAGAAAATTGTCGAGCCACCTTGCCCTCATGTTGTGAATCTGTACCTAAAGCTTATCATTTGATGTGTGTGCCAATAAACCTATTTAGTCAAGCAAATTTTTGTGCCACCTTACCTTCATGTTGTAAAGTTGTACTCAGTTTATCATATATTTGTTTGTTTCCAATAAACTTCTTACTAGCTAATCAAATAGTTGCACCACCTTGCCTTCATGTTATGAATTTTTACCTAAAGTTTATCATAAAGACATTCTTTCTCCTTTTTCCCCATGCTCTATTTTCTTGAGGAGAATTGGATAGATTAGAGCTTTAGTTTAGTTGTAGTTAGAGATCTGTGAAACCAAAAAATCCTTAACTGCAATGTTCATGGTTTTCCTTAACCTTGTGCCTCTTCCAACTGAGACAAAAAGATAGGAGTTAGATTACTTTACTTTTTTCACGTTAATCAACATACAAGGGAGCTTCCCCTCCTAATTTGAAGAGCACTCATTACGCAATGTGCATAGTTGTTCGTACCAACTCGCACTCCAAAGGTACTAATTGTTATTCCAACATAATGATATTTATTATTCACTAAGAAGGGGGACTCCCTTCCTATAGTTAAACATCATATATTTGACCATCTCAGTTCTTTGTTTGATTTTCTTCCCTTTTAATATTCAATATTTTGAATTGGGGTTTCCTTTCTTTGATTTTATATGTCTTATCAATGCCTCTTTAAGGGAGTTCATCTTTATATCATTTTTTGAATATTTCTCCTTTGACTCAAGGTCAAGGAATTTATTGAGGCTTAGGCCCTTGACTTGGAAGTTTGATGTGTCCCTATCATCACTTGTTATTTTTGATAGCTTTGTGTCTTCTTCAAAGGTTTCCATCTTAGCAATTATATCTAGTACCCAGCAACTTAAGGTCTTTAAGGTCATCTAGCTTGTTCATTTCAACATTTAAATCTTAGATAATTCAAAGAGAACATTGGTAGTCTTTTGGCTCTAATTCTTGTCCATATCCTTTGAGATATTTGAGGAGGTCTACACTTTCTTTTACAACCCTCATTTTTGTTCCCATATGATTAATATGCATTGCAATAGGCCAAGGCCCCTTCCATTTCTACCTTTATTATCACATCCCAACCTTTGAACTTATCTCTATTAATGATGGAATAGGGTTTTCTAGGTCAATGTATAAGCACATTCAAATATATATTCTAGCGTAATTATTTAAAGTAGGGTTATCCACCTTGATGAATGTTCCAAGGAAATTTCCAATGTTTATTAGGGTTGGGTCATTCCAGTATTCCACTAGCAACTTGTATAGTTAGATCCACATTAGAGTGTTTGATATTACATAATTCAATGGATCAAAATATGGAACCTAGTATTTCATGTAAAACCCTACCTTGTCCATCATTTAAGGCCTTTATTTTAGAATTTTATTTTTATCCTTTGATTTACATTGAACTAGGAAGAATCCTTTTAGCAGCTATCTCATCATGATCTTCAAACCCCATTGTTCCTCTACTTAATTTTAGAATCTTTTTATGGCAAGTCATGCATTTTTTAATTTTATTTTTTACACTACAGGAATCAGGTAGCCCCCCTATAAACTACAATGCACCTGGTAAAAAAATTTCACGTGACTAATGATGTTGGCATAACATGCCATCCAGTACCGCAAGAATGGAGGAGAGATTGGTCCTCATGACCTCTTTCCTGTAAGAGGATGCTTTAACCAATTGAGCTAGGACCTACACCCATGTATTTTCTAATTTTAAGAAGGTTGTTTCTTAGAGATTCCTTCTTGTACTCTCTAGTTCTTCTCTTGATATAGTTAATGTCTAACTTGTTGAATTCTCCAATGTTTTTCCCATTGAGATTTCATTTTCCCTTTTCACCATGGGCCTCCATTATAGTTTTTGCTTTTCCTTCTAGTCATGTGTCAAATCCCATTTTCTTCTTCCTAGTAGGGCATCATGGGCTTGATTCTAGTTGGTGTTATTGGATCATCTCCTTTGGTATTCTCCATTATTTCCTTGTTAGTGTTTTCACCATTTTATAATAATTTATTCGCTTGTTCTTTTTATTGCTAAGTTGATTTTGCCTTTTCCTTTTGCTTTGCTCTATTTCACAGGTACTTTTTATAAAAAAAAATATGTTGCAAACCTATTGAATCAATATCTTTTTGATAATATTTTTTAAAATAATCCAATTATTTTTAAAGATGATGATTTTGAATTTTTTTAGTGAGTTGAGAACACGAATTTATTTCTTTAATTGAGGAACAAACAGAGCATCTCCTATGAATTTATTCATTTTTTAAATTTTATTTGCTCTTGCACTTTTATAATTGTATTTTCCAATGAATTTGTTTTTAAATTTTAGAGAAAGATTTTTAATTTTCAATAATTTTAAGGTGTTTATTTTGGTCATCACCCATATTTGTTTAAAAGGATTTGTATTTTTAATAAATAATGTTATCAAATATTTTTATTTGGGATTCAAATTTGATATCACTTGCTCTTCTTAGATGAGAAGAATAAAGAGAAATAAAAGATTGGGAGTATCCTATTCAATTTGATATTTTAATTTTAGGATTAAAATAAATTTGTTGATTTTTTATGTCTATACATTTGAGGGATGAAATAAAAAAGTTTACTTTAGATATGGTTGCAATTGTAATAATCTAATTGTGATTTTATGTTTTTTAACTTGATAAAATAATTCACTATTATTATAACATACCTTAGAATGTAATTAGGATTTTTTTAATTTTAATAGTAATTAAAATTGTATCTTATAATTATGAATGTAAAGATACATAAGTAATCATGATGTGAATTTCATTGATAAGTTAATATCACATGTACATTGTAGACATGTAAAATTGACCTAAAACCTATCACACACCCTAAACAACATTTTCACATCATCGGTATCATTATCATTGAACATCACTGCATTTCCCATCAATTGCATTTGAAACCCTAAATTTCCCCTATTAATTGAATAATACAACATTATTTAATTAATTCACTTTTTCATCATTTTCAATGAATTAAATAAATTCCTGAAAAGCCCTATTTCTGCTATTAATTAAATAAGATGACATTATTTAATTAATTAATGTTTCATCAATTTCGACCAATTAAATAAATTACATTTATTTAATAAAGTCCTAATTTAACTTTTATTCGTCCTGATTAGTTAAATAACACTAATTATTTAATTAAGTCACTAAATCACTTTATTTCTCTAAGTCGATTAAATTATTAAATCATAATAATTTAATTAACCCACTTTCCCTCCATATTTGAATAATTTGAATAAACTATTCAAATCATCATCAAAAATCAAATCAAACTAATGCAACTTTATTTGCAAAATTCAAACTTGTTTTGCACGTTCAACTCCAAAATGAATGAATGAATTAATTAAATCAATTAATTAATCATTCTCAACCACTTTCCTGATTGAGTAAATTATGATCCCCTGATTTCTCAATCTATTCCTGACTGATCAATCTATTCCTGATTGAGCAAATTACAATCTCCTGAATGATCAATCTATTCCTCAATCCCACTGATTGTTCAATCTATTTCTTCAATCACACAAATTGTGCAATCTATTTTGCACATATTATTCATTTCTAAATCCTCTCAACATCTCTTAACCATTGATCTTGATTCAACATTGTTTAATCCTAGCCGCTCATTTCAAATCACATTTTCTATATAGCAAACCTCTTTCCTCACAAAAAAAGGATCGAAGAGTCAACATCATTTGCACAACGAAGTACTATGGATATTCACAATCGCCATTGATAGAGCTTCAACATACCTTCGATCAACCATACACATATCATTCTTCAAGTTTTCACACACAAACTATGGAGGCTTCACAATGATACAAGAACCACATCCTCGTGAATATACTCCAGTACAAGATGGGTAATGATTGTTATTGAATTCAGTTATTTTTTATGCATTTCATTTACATGTTTCTTGAATTCAGTATTCTTAATTATGCATTTTGTAAGTGTAGGAATAGATCTTAGATTAGTGTTCTTGAATTATAGATTAGATTCTATTTCAATTACATTTATCTCATCTAGATTTATATGATTTTCCCCCTCACAAATACGTATAGTAGTACAACTAATGAAAAATACATCATTAATATTCAAATTCAATGAGTCAACAACTACGACCCTCAATAATACTTATAATGAGTACAATTAAGCCAACGAATCAATCTAACAAATACACAAAAATTGTTGTACTCAAAATATAATAAACACATGGAATGTTTAGTTTGATTCCAAAAAATACTCCTTCCAAGTTCTAGCTATTGATAACAAAGGTAATTAAATATACATATTGAAAGAATTCCATCCTTCCTCAACTATTATTATAATGTGAACTACTTAGTTCATATAGTTCAAAATTGTAAAGGACCAAAGAGACTAATGATTATCTTTTTAGTTCATATTTTTTCTTTTCACATAGATAATTGAATGTATAATCCTAAAAAATTGTCTAAGATGTTTCACTTTCAAAAAACACATTCACAACATCAATAATGTACCAATAAAATATACCAAAACAACCAAGCCACTTCCAACCAATAGTCTAGTATGAATCATTGGAATTGTGAAAACACACAAGAAGTTGGATCAAACAAAAACCAAGAACACCTTCCATGCATGAGAGTTGCAAACAATGACTTTCTATTTCCTCAAAAAGAAAAAACATACATTGTATGTTGATATTTCATTGAACTAAATAATACAATGAAGGAGAGTGCTTATAAGAGCAAACCCTAAATGAGAAAGGGATTATATAATGAAAAGTGTTGACATCATATGCGATGAGACAAAATGATCTAATAATAGCTCAATCTAATAAAAGAAAAAACATTCCCAAGTTTAGCTTAAGTGCATAAAGTGAAATTAACCTAATAATCAATTAAAGATTAATTAATTATTAGCTAATAAATGATTACTCTAACATCCCCCCTAAGTGTAATTTGGGGAGTAGCTAAAAACTCTAAAAAGTGAATGCATAAAAAATAGAGAATACATGAATGAGTCAAAAATAAGGCCTAATCACATACCCATGGACAATCAATCTAATCTCTCAGAAGTGGATAAAAGGATAAAACGTAATGGGACAAAATTATCTCTAAAAGAGAGAAAGGTGAATGAAAGACTTGGTGTATAATACCTCTTTACAACTCTATAAATTCAACTCCTTGGATGTGAAAAATAAGGAACAATTAGAAGAAATAGTTATAATGCAAGTACAAGAACCTAAGTAGGAACAAGTTGGATCAAAAAGAGGTTGTTCATTGTTAATGAATGATAGCTTCGGTCAAATATGAATGACAATTGCTGTAAGCATCATCGTCATTCATACTTGATCAAAGTTTATCATTTATATTGAAATATTTCTGGAAAAAACATTTAATCGAATTTATGAGCATACATATAAAATTTGAATTATATATATGATGTTATATTTTGCATTTCATTAATCAGAATTTATTTACTCATCTGCCACCTTGTAGAAGGGTATATATGAGTTATACTAAACAATGATAAACGACTTTATCATAAGTCGTGCCCTAAGGGACACGTCCCATGAGTGGACGTATCTCCACTTATGGAGACACGTCCTCTCATGAGACGTGCCTCTTAGGGGCGGGTCTCCTCTCTTATTTATGGCAGATCCTTCTTTGATATGCAAACATAGAAATCGAATAATGTTCTGCAATCAACACATTCAAAACAAGAAATTCAAATCTGGAAATTGAAAATTTGAACATAGAAGTTTAAGTAGTATTCTTACACTTAGAATTTTCATAAGTCCCTTAGTCTCCCAATTTGATTGAAGATTTGTTTACATTTACATTTACATGGTATCAGAAAGTTGTGTGAAACCAAAACAAATCTAAAATTAGTTTTCTCTAGAAAATTGTTGAAATATCTCAAATTGACAAGTCAATGTTGGTTGTACTTCATCCAAAGTCAACCATAAACCCTTATACATGAGCATTCTAGTCATATGAGCTTTCCAGGTATGATAATTGTGTGGCGTAAGACATTCAAATGAAGAGGCATCCACCATGATGGTTGAGGTTTTCAAAATTATGTGCAGTATAGGATTTGTGTTCACTGATGTATATAGATACTGAAAGAGAGAAACATAACTCCCCATAAAAGAAAATCAAACTTGAATACAACTTTGAGAGTAGAAAATCTTGAAAAAGAAAAAATCACATTAGAGAGATTTTTGTGTACTTGATGAATATTTTGGAAAAATATCCATTGAGATGTAGAAGGTAAGGCCCGTGTAGAAAAAGCATGACCTTTACCTATATATGAGGAAGAATATTTAGGGGTTGAGATGTTATGTTGTTACATGGATTCCTCCAAAGCCTCTGATATCTTCCAACATCTATTGACTCGATGCTCCTTCTTACTACAAAAATTGTAAGATTCACCTGATTTCTTCTTTGTCTAGAAGGAAGACTCAGTAGGAAGATTTATCATATCGAGGAGTGGTTTGAGGTTTATGTTCTGACTTCTGAGATGTTTTGGAGGAATGCTGACTACCTAACGAAGAATCCTTCTTAGGCTTTTGTTTCTTCTTGTCTTTCCATTTGGATGTCTATGCTACCAATGCATGGGTTTTGAAATCGGAAAGAGATTCACACTAAGTCAACTTTTCCTGTTCACACGTCAAATTTTCACTAAAAACCTCAAAAGTAGGCATATTAAATGCATCACCCAATACATCCATAGTAGAGTAGAAAGTAGAAGAGAAGACCTAGAATGGCCCTCTAACCTTAGACATAATTAGGAAAACACATTCTTTGTTAGCTTTATTCTTCCCACAACCCTACAAAAGAGATATGAGTGGCTTAAACCTCTGCAAGAAGTCCTTAATGGAAGGGAAAGAATTGGGCAAAAGTGATGTTAATTATGCCTCAATTTGTAGAGCTCTATACTCATTGATGGTGCCAAAAATATCACTAAACCTCATCTACATAGCCATAGGAGTGGCATAAGACTCAAGATGAAACAAGAGACTATCTAAAACATGTAGTGAAATCAATTCCATAGCCTCATCTATCTTGTTCCTATGTTGAAATATCTCAAATTGACAAGTCAATGTTGGTTGTACTTCATCCAAAGTGGACCATAAACCCTTAAACATGAGCATTCTGGTCATATGAGCTTTCTAGGTATGATAGTTGTGTGGCTTAAGGCATTCAAATGAAGAGGCATCCATAGGATGGTTGAGGTTTTCAAAAAAATGTGTGGTATATGATTTTTTCTCTTTGATGTATATAGATATTGAAAGTGAGAAATATACCCCCCACAATAAAAAATAAAACCCAAATACAACTTTGAGAGTAGAAAATCTTGAAACATCAAAAATCACATTAGAGATATTTATGTGTACTTGGTTAATATTTTGGAAAAATTGACTAAAATACCTTTCCAACACCTGTTCGTTCACAAAAAATGAAGCCCATAATGACCCCGAAAGTGTAGAATAATAGATCTAACTTCAACTAGCTATATCAAATTTTTGGAAAAAAATACATACAAACCTAGAATAGGCTCATAACCAAAATTTTGACAATATAAATTTTTCAAAAAATGGAGATCGTACACCCAAGATATACTCAATTTTGTGAAAGTTTCTCAATTAGGCCTCAAAGGTCAAGCTAGGGGCTTAAAAAATTGAGCCCTAGTCACATGTAGAGCCAAGTAGCTAGGCGCAAGGGATTGTCGAAGCCTATGGTCATTGATAGGATTAGTGTCAAGCATTTGAGTGTTGATAGAACCTAGGTTTCTATTGGGGACTCTAAGGGGAGGATGATGGTGTGCTTAGTAGCATCGCTCAAATGAATGTCGCCTTGGATGGAGCTCCATGCCAGTGGCAGAGCACCTTAATATAGGTTGTGCTTATGTATACAACACGCAACACCATTTTTATTTTTTTTAACGTTTCCATACAATATGCCCCTATAGGGGCCATACAGGGCCCTTGTTAAAAAAATTGCCTCAAAATCTCCTAACACCAAAGTTGAATAAATTTATAGTCAAAATTAATAGAATTGGCCTCTTGAATGCAATGGCGAGGTTCATTTTGTGCCAAAATGGTCCTAAAATTTTTCCACCTCCAAAAATTGCAAAAAACAATTAAAATTTTCAAATTTGGTCATATAACCCTAGTTGGGAAAAAATTGAAAATGGAGAAGGGGTTCATTGAATCCAGGCTTTGATACCATGTTAGATTTGTGAATGACACAAGACACAAGATCAAACAACAAACAAAACACCTTCTATGCAAGAGCTCTACAAAAAAAAGATTTTTTATTCCTCAACAAGAAAATAATTACATAAGAATAATACAAAGAGAGAGTGCTTTATAAGAGCAACCTAAATGATAAAGGGATTAGATCATGACAAATGTCAACATCCTGTGTGATGAGACAAAATGATCTAATATAGCTCTCTAATTAACATAAAAAAGTACTCCTAAGTTTAGATTAAGTGCATGAGAATTAGAATAACAATTAATAATTTTAATTAATTTATCTAATGCATCTAACATGGTCCATAACAATTTAATGGAAATTGTATTGGCATGGTGTGATGGTTTAAAGGTGGCATTGTTGTTCACAGGTTCAAACCCCATTAGTGGTATTGTTGAATGGATGTATTCGTTCATAACAAATTGAATAAAAAAAACAATTTAATAGAAATTTTATAATTTTCTTCTCAAAATAAGTCTCTTTATGCCCTAACTTTTATTGATAATTATACTAGAATAATTTACATATATTATCTCCATAACAAAAAAAATCCTTTTTAGATTCAACGAATGTAAAACCCTAACAAAAAATTAATTCGATCCAAAATTGAGAAACTTAAGGAAATATAATGGAACACAATATCTAAATAAACAATTTGAAGAATTATGTACCATACATGGGATTTAAATGGAATCCACAACTCCTTATTCCACTTATCAATATGGTGTGGCAAAAAATAATCAAATCATCATGAAGGTTATTAGATCAATGACACATCTACCAATTTATCTATTTTTTTTATGGATTGAGGTTATGAATAAAGTCATTTGCATTCTAAATAGGGTTTTTTTTCAAGGACATTAAATCTTTCAATGCCTTTGAAAATGTGAGAAGAAAAAAATGTTTCCCACTTAAATATATTTGGAAGGTCTTTTTTAATTCATTCTCAAAAACAAAAGGAAGAAAATTAAACCCATTTCTTTGAAATGCATATTGATAGCATATGGAGAAAAGATAATTGGTAATAAGCTACAACATTCACATTAGGCTACATTATTTATATTTTTTAAAAATAAATTTATTTTATCCTACTTACTCAAATTGAGAATATTATAGAATCTTCTCTCAGGTGAAGATAATTGAATTCATGGATTTTAAAGAGATTAAATCTCTAATAAACCTTAACGAAAAAAAATCAATGAGCTCATTTTTTAATTTGAGAAACATTTTTAAAGAATCATTCCTATTTCAAAATGATTAGAAGTCAACACATATTTTGCATTGATAACTTCGTAAAAAAGTAAACCACAAATGTTTGAAGAAACTATCATTGAACATAAATGGAAGGATGCAATGCAATTAAATATGATGCTCTAATTAGAAACATGTCTTGGGAAATTGTTTTTTATTCTCAAAAATAAATATTATTGATAGTTATACAAAATTAATATAACCTAATGGCGAAATAGACACATATAAGGCAATACTAATAATTAAAGACTTAATTCAATGACATGGTTTAGACTATGATTTTTTTATGCTTCCATGTAAAAAATGAGCACCATCCAAATGCTCCTTACCTTAGGAACCCAAAATAGTAAGGAGATAAATCAAATAAATGTGAAAAATATATTTATAAATAGTGATCTCCAAGAGAGATTTAGTTGACTTGAAAAAAAGGATTTAAACAACAAAATAATGAATCTTGTGTTTGTAAACTTAAATAATGTATATATAATCTTAAATAAACGCCTATAGTTTGATGTACAAAGATCAATAGTTTTTCCAATCTCTTAGTTTCACTATTTGCTACTTAGGTAATGACTTTTTTGTTAAAATTGATTGATCAAATCATTAGAGTTATAGTATATGTGGATGACATTCATTATAACTACTCAATTATTTAATATACACATACAAAAAGAAACCAATTAAAACATTTGAAATAATTGATTTAAAGTTTGTGCATCATTTCTTAAGAATGGATATCATTTAGGATCATTGCTCTATTGTGATATCACAAGTAATATATGCATAATATTTACTTGAAAAATGTAATATGATTGACTACAAATCCATTGTTATTCCTATTGAACTAAATTTGACTCCAAACCTCCATATGAAAACCTAATTTTACTTTTTGTATAGATAATTAGTGAGAAGCTTAATCTACCTCACTATATCCGTTGAATGATGATGAAGTAAAGGAGACTCTCCCCTTTCAAATCTAAAACCACACACACATTCACCACTATGCAAGAAGGCTTCAAATAAACATTAACAACAAATATGGAAGAGAAATATGCAACATATATTGCTTTCAAATCTGAAAATGAATTACACAATCATGGAGCTCATATGCTCACATACAATATGGGCTTCACACATACAAAAATCTGCAACTTAAGCTTCCAACATCATTCTAGCAACATCTGAATATGCAACTACCAACTCTCCAAAGCCCCCCATCACCAAATGAGTAGCATCAATATATAAAAATTGTGTGAGAAGAAACCACTATTGGTTTCTCAAAACAACCTCCACTAAACCACCAAGAAAAATCTGCCACTTTCTACCTATTAATTCTCTATCATTTTTTAGAATTTTTTAAAATGATTTATGGGTTTGGTGTGCCTCATTTTCAGCTTTCCCAATCATTTTGAAATTTTTAATTTCATTACCATATGAGAAAGTTATGACTATTTTACTGAGACTGGGTCACACAATTACGACCCAGACAATCTTTTGTCTTTTTCCAAAAATAATAAAATGCCAGTCAAACCTCCAAAATGCTCATTACTCCTTCTTGACATGGATTTCCTCTTCTTAGCATGTGCATTCAATGTTTAATTCAAAATTTTATTCCCTTTCTCCAACGCATTATTTCCACTTTCTCTCAACACCCTACATTCCAATCTTGCAATAAAATACAAATTCAAATTTCAAAGTGGAGTTACAAAACATATTAAATGTCCATTCCAAGTTTGGGTGAGATTTTCCTCTTTGAAAAATTAACATCTTTTAAAACAATTTAAAAATGAATCAATTAATAATTTGATTTTCTCACAATCCATCACCAAATTTTGCTAAACTGGAAGAGTTGAAAATTTCAATAATTTGCGCCTACAACCAAAAATCAAAATAAAACACAAGCATAAAATTTAAAATATTTTTGGTGATGCAATATTTCTTGGAACCCCTGGATGCTCCTACATCAAATGAACAAGACAAATGAGAGGGGGGTGAATCAGTTGTATCTAATTAAAATATCAAAACCATCAATAGTAATAAGATCCACATGCATTCATTAACCCCTTAGTCTGTTATAATGTTTAAACATGAAATGTAGATAACATAAACTGAAACAACACACACAAGATAACATTGAATTTACGTGGAAAACCCCAAGACGGAAAAACCATGGTGAAGATTAGCTCACAATATAAGTAATTGCAAAACTAATACAAAAGGTTCACTGTCAGAATAGGACACACAATCCAGAAAGGCTCATAGCCAAGGCACACTACCGAAATAGAAAGAAGAAAGAAGATAGAATGTTACATAGAGGACATGATCTCAATGCAACAAAAAATCCACCACAATAGCTTCAACACCTTCATAACTCTCAAAATATCAAGACACCTTCAACTCATTTCTTTAAGCAATCTTGTATTATAACTCATCTCGCATCAACTCACCTTGTATTTATACCATCCATGACTTGAAAAAAACATCTTCAAGTCGGATACACATGCCTCACACTTACAAATTCAAAAATAGGTCACCACTAAGCATTCCCATGGTGGATAGGAATGAAAGTAGACCAATATAAAACTTAATTAGGACCCAAATCAACTCTCACAAGCCACGCTACACCTTCATCAATACTTAAACATCTTCAAATGTAGTGTAAACATTAGGTCACTTGTTACTCATACAAACACCATTAAACTTTGAAGTACACACTTCCTCAAATTCAAGGATGAATTAAGAACCACACACCATGCTTCTAGACAATTTGGAACAATCCACAAACCACCTGAGATCCAACAACTTTGCACCAACTCACACCTTCAGAATGTACAAGCCCGATACACTCAAACTACACTACCATACACTGTAACTCTAAAAACCATCTTCTGAAGTATAAAACCTCAAACCCTATTGAAAGGTAAGATACCAACATCATCAACTCACCTTCAGAACCACAAGTCTTGAAACACAACTACGAAGAACTGCGAAGCAAAGACATTTCTCCCAGACACCTCTGTAAACAATACTGCAAATCCAATTCATACACTGATGAACATAACTCTCTTTGCACATCAACACATAAGCTCAAATTCTAGATATAGAATCTTTGAACAACAATTATCAACATATTTGAACCACACAAGCAAATCTTCAACCTAGAAGAAATGCGAAGCAAAACAAAAACACCTCTCTGCAACACAGTACATTACAATTTCTCAACTACTACATAATTGACACTAATGACAACACAAGCTTGTTGAAATCAATAACACCTTCATACTTGCAACAATATCTCCCTTTGTCATTGATAGCCACACAAGATGTGAAAAACCACCAAAGTCAACATACACAGTCTCCCTTCTTTTTTTTAGATTAGACAATCTACACAACATTCCCTTTGGCAACAATGATTAAACAACATACACAACTTTCCTACACACTCTCCCCCTTACATTATTCTTTCTCTGATTTACTCTCTCTCCTCCTAAAAATTTGTTCCTTTTTCACATGCTTCACTCTCCTCATTTGAAATCAATGACAAAGGATAAAATGTTTTGCATTGTTCTCCCCCTTTGACATTGAACAAAGATACTTGCTACTGCCCCCCCTTGGAAAAACTGCTCACCACAATTCTACAACATACTTTTACTACTTTGAATACTCCCCCTTAGGAGTACACACCAACCAAAACAACAACCTTTGCAAAATGACAACACTCACTCCATATTGCAACAATTTCACCACCTAATCCCCCTAAGAGGTAGCCACCAACATCAGTCCAGACAAAGAATGAATCCATAGATCCACCAAACTAATGCATCTTCATATGCATCTAGTTCAAGGAAGGAGGGGCAATAACCCCTAACTATCCTTAGGAAGAGCCTTAGTGAACATGTCAACAATTTGATCCTTTGTAGGCACATACTCAAGCTTCACTTCATTCTCCAAGACTTTCTCTCTCAAAAAGTGATATCTAATTGAAATATGTTTTGTCCTTGAATGCATCACTAGTTTCTTTGAAAAATTGTTTGCACTTGTATTATCACAAAAGATATAAATAGGCTCATTATACACCACTTTGATATCCTTCAATATTTGTCTCATCCATAACACCTTTGTGTAGCAAGATGTTGCAATGCACTCAACCTTTGCAGTAAATAAAGAAATTGAATCTTGTTTTTTACTTAGCTATGATACCAATCTGCATCTAAGAAAGGATGCACCACCACTTGTACTTTTCCTATCATCCACACAACCAACCCAATCTACATTTGTGTAAGCACTCAATGTGAAATCAGTATCCTTAGGATACCATAATCCATATTATAGAGTGCCCTTTAGGTATCTAAATATCCTCTTCATTGTTGCAACATGTGACTCTTTAGGATCTTCTTGAAATCTAGCCGCAAGAAAAATTGCATGCATGATGTTTGGTCTGGTACTAGTTAGATATAACGGTCCACCAATCATATATTTGTACTTGCTCTGAGCAGACTTAGGTGATTCATCGTCCTTACTCAATATGCAACCAATAACCATAGGAGTACATATTGGTTTGGAGTCTTCCATTCCAAACTTCTTCAACATTTTTTTGACATACTTTGATAGTGAAATGAATATGCTTTTATTTTCTTGATTTATTTGTAACCCAAGGAAGAAATTCATCTCCCAAAACATAGACATCTCAAACTCTTTCTACATCTCTTTTGCAAATTTCTTGCATAGAGCTTCATTTCCTCCAAAAATTATGTCATCAACATACACAACTACTATCAAGATTTGATCTTTTTCACCTTTGAAGAAAAGATTACTATCTACGGTACCTTTATTGAATCCTTGTTGTATCAAATATATGTCCAACCTTGCATACCAAGCTTTGGGAGCTTGCTTTAATCCATAAAATGCCTTCTTCAATCTGCACACCATATTAGGTTTTTCTAATAACTAAAATCCTTCTGGTTGTTCCATGTAAGCTTCTTCTGATTCTCCATTCAATAAAGCAAAATTCACATCCATCTAATAAAACTTAAAGTCCTTATGTGCTACAAATTCCATGAACAACCTGATTGCTTCCATTCTAGCCATTGGAGAAAATGTCTCCTCAAAGTCTATTCCTTCAACTTGTGAGTAGCCCTTACACGCAAGCCTTGCCTTGTTTCTTACCACTTCTCCATTCTCATTCAGTTTGTTTCTAAATACCCACTTAGTACCAATTACGTTCTTATTTTCAAGTCTAGGAACAAGTTCCCAACTTTGATTCTTCTCAATCTACATAAGTTCTTCCATTGCCTTCATTCAATGCTCATCTTTGCATGCCTCACTCACTGTTTTATGTTCAAATTTAGAAAGTAAACACAGATTTACCTTTGCTTTAGCAGCTCTTTTGTCGACACACCTTTGCTTTTGTCTCCAATAATTTGTTCTTCAAAATGATTATTTTGCACATACTTAGGGGTTTTAGGGGTCTTTTCCAGAGCTTCTTCCTCTTCATTATGCACTTCCTGTTCCTTAGATTTTTCTTCTTCTTCTCCACAAGCAGGTTCATCTTATTCATATCTATCTATTACAATTGAATTATTCAATTCTTCCCTTGACACTTGCACTTTTAACAATCCTTCTTAGCCTTTTGTTGTAACATCTATAAGCTTTGATTTTAATAGAGTATCCAAGGAAGATAACTTCATTAGACATTGCATCAAACTTTCCTAAGTTTTCATCATCTCTTCTGATATAGAATTTGCTTCCAAACACTCTAAAGTACTTGACAATATGGATCTTTCCATATCACAACTCATAAGGAGTCTTTGCATTGTTTGTCTTTGCTTGAACTTTGTTAAGTATGTAAACAACAATATAAATTGCTTCCCTCTAGTAGACTTCTGGTAGGTTAGCTTCTTTCATCATAGTCCTTGCAGCTTCTTGAACAATCTTGTTTGTCCTTTCAACCACTCCATTTTACTAAAGAGTCCTAGGGGAAAATAAGTGCCTCTTTATGCCATGATTCTCACAAAACATGTTAAATTAATTGGAGATGAACAATTCTGCACATCTGTCAAACTTAAAACATTTAATGTTCAAATCCATTTCATTCTCAACCATAAATTTAAATGCTTTGAATCTATCTAGAGCTTCATATTTCTCTCTAAGAAAAGTAACCCATGTCATTCTAGAATAATCATCAATCAAAAGCATGAAATACTTGTCACCTTAAAGACTTATCACTCTTGTAGGACCACAAAGGTCTGTATGCACCAATTCCAACAACCAATAGAATATTGTTCTTTTCCCTTGAAACTTCTTGTTTGTTTTCCAAATTGACAATATTTGCAAACAACATTGATAGGCTCTGTAATATTTGATAGATCCCTCACTGCTTGAATTGAACTAATTCTAACCAAGTTATCAAAATTGATATGAAACTTCCTCTTGTGCCATAACTAGCTATCATTAATTTGAGTAATAAAACAATGACCATCAACAACCTTGAGCTGATAGATATTTCCATCTATCCTTTTTCTAGCAGCAATCATAGTTATGGACCCTTTTTTGATCTCACATCCATCATCCTAAAACATAAGATTCTACCCTTTGCTACACATTTTTCCAACACTCAAGAGGTTATGCCTTAAACCTTTAACATAGTAAACATCTTCAGTATTATTCTTGCCATCAAAATTGATTGAACCTATTCCACAAATCTTAGCACTTGAATCATCTCCAAATTTAACAAGTACTTCATCATACTTTTCAAGTTTAACAAACTTAATTTTGTCTCTAATCATATGATTATAGCAACCACTATCAATAACTAAATAGTTCTTATCCTGTCTAACATGAAAAGCAGATATCCAAGTACTTCCATTCCTATCCTTTTTCTCCAGGGCACTTTCCTTCACACATCTTTCATATTTAGCATAAACAGATTCAACTTTTAAAGCCAACAACAAGAATTCATCATCATTATCATCTCCATAATCAGATTCATCATAAAAAATGTCAACATCTTCTCCATAATAACTTTTCTTGATCATCTTACCTTTGTTTTCTTTGTTCTTATTGTTTGCAACCTTGTTTGGACATCTTGAAGCATAGTGACCTATTTGTCCACA
The DNA here is from genome assembly GCA_007258455.2 of Sequoia sempervirens. NCBI lineage: Eukaryota > Viridiplantae > Streptophyta > Pinopsida > Cupressales > Cupressaceae > Sequoia > Sequoia sempervirens. The sequence goes on along the minus strand of VDFB02385928.1, from coordinate 2,360 downwards.
ACTGAAACTTTTGAAAGGTAATTTACCATTGTACCTACCAGTGCCCTTTTTCATCCTTCTTACAAATTTAGCTTCCACATCATCAAGATCATCTCCATCTAAATCTTCAACCTTTTTTGATTTTCCATCCTTGAAAATAGTCTCCACTTTTGCACCATTATGTGGACCAAATTTTCTCATCTCAAATACAATTAGTGTGGCATACAACTGATCTCTAGTGTAAGTGCTAAAATTTGCAACTTCCTCAATAGCAAAAACTTTTTGACCATAAGAATCAAGAAGAGTTTTAAGAATTTTCTTTGCCACTTTTGGTTCTTTGACTTTTGCACCAAGGCCTCTCATTGCATTGACAAGTTCATCAAACCTCTACATATAACTTGTAACCGTTTCATCTTCAAACATTCACAAGTTCTCAAATTGTGTCTTTAGATTCTACATCTTAGCTTGTTTAACCTTATCATCTCCTTCATAAATACTTTCTAGCTTATCCCAAACTTCTTTAGTAGTTTTCAAATCCATCACTTTCACTAATTCAAAATTTGCAAGACTACTCAAAAGAACAAACCTTTCTTTACCATTTATTTCATAGGCCTTGATCTCATCACTTGTGCTTGGTCTATTTGCAGGTATGGTATATGCAATCTTCACTGCTTGTGTGACATCAAATCCAAGGTAAACCAGATAGCCTTCCATCTTAACCTTCCAAAATGCATAGTATGTGCCATCAAACATAGGGATTTCCTTCTTGTTCGCCATCTCAAATCTACCTCGAGCTGTTAAGCTTTTCTCCAAGGAACCTTGCTCTGATATCAATTGTTGAATGAACAAGACAACTGAGAGGGGGTGGGTGAATTAGTTATATCTAATAAAAACATCAAAACCATCAACAGTAATTAGATCCACATGCATTCATTAAACCCTTAGTTTGTTATGATGTTTAAACATGAAATACAAATAACATAAACTGAAACAACATCATACACAAGAGAACGCTAGATTTATGTGGAAAAACCTAGGAGGGAAAAACCACAGTGAGGATTAGATCACAATATAAGTAATTGCAAAACCAATACAAAAGGCTCACTACAAGAATATGACACACTTTCCAAAAAGGATCACAACCAAGACTCATTATCAAAATAGAAAGAAGAAAGAAGATAGAATGTTACACAGAGAACATGATCTCAATGCAATAGAAAATCCACCACAATAGCTTCAACACCTTTGCAACTCTCAAAAGATGAAGACATCTTCAACTCACTGCTTTCAACAATCTTGCATTATAGCTCACACTGCATTTCACATCTTTGCACTTTACTACTTTGGATTTCACATCACAACACTCAACACTTCAATACACTTCATCCTGCATCAACTCACCTTGTATTTATACCATCCATGACATGAAAAAAACATCTTCAAGTTGGCTACACACACCTCACAATTACAAATTCAAAAGTAGGTCACCACTAAGCATTCCCACAATGGATAGGAATGAAAGTAGACCAATACAAAACTTAATTGGGACCCAAATCAACTTTCACATGCCATCCTACACCTTCATAAATACTTAAACATCTTTGAATGTAGTACAAATGCTAGGTTAGTCATTACCCATGCAAACACCATCAAACTTTGAAGTACACACTTCCTCAAATCTAAGGATGACTTGAGAATCACACACCACACTTCTAGACAATTTAGAACAATCTACAAACCACCTGAGATTCAAAAAATTCTTCACACCAACTCACACCTTCGAAATGTACAAGCTCGGTACACTCAAACTACACTACCATACACCGTAACTCTAAAAACCATCCTTCCGGAGTATAAAACCCCAAACCCTCTTGAATGAGGTAAGATACCAAGATCATCAACTCACCTTCAGAACCACAAGTCCTAAAATACAATTGCAAAGAAAGAGCAAAGACAATTCTCCCAGACACCTCTGTAAACAATATTGCAAATCTAGTTCATACACTGGTGAACATAACTCTCTTTGTGCATCAATCCAAAAGCCCGAATTCTGGATATAAAATCTCTAAACAACACTTATCAGCATATATGAACCACACAAGTAGATCTTCAATCCAAAAGCAATGCAGAGAAAAACCAAAACACCTCTCTGCAACACAATACACCATTACAATTGCTCAACTACTACATAGTTGACACCAATTACAACACAAGCTTGTTGACATCAATGAGAACACCTTTATACTTGCAACAATATCCAAACAAGATATTACCTATGCAATAAGTATTACATCTAAATTCATGCAAGATCTATGTGAGGATCATTAGAAAATGGATAAATGAATGTTGAAATTATTAAAATAACTTGTAATCATAACCAT